>OZ014448.1:10840928-11007928 GCA_963966035.1 Acleris laterana | reverse complement strand
GTGCATGCGCGGGGACACTTAGACCTTTACTAATTCGAAACGGTCCGCCCGACGAGCGAGTCTCTCCGCGAGTCCCGAGAGTGAGTCCCGACCCGCCCAGTGACGTCATCATCCCCCCTCCGCCCTCGTTCGATACGAACGCGAGCGATAGCGTAGTCAGCGACGACGAATACGAAAGCCCGCCGCCGATCACCGTCGTACCGGACCGCGTCCTTCTTCCCGCGACGCACGTGGTCGAAACGACCATACAGTCCACAGATTCCACCAATTCCCCGGAATCTGAACTCCCCCCTCCCGTCAATTATAAAGCCTACCCGACGCTGGCCTCTCTACCGATCACTATCAACCCACCGTCCCAGATCAGCCATTATCTCTGAAGTGCCTTCACAACAAGTCTTCCGTACGCCATTGATTTCATCCGTTAGCAGTGATGAATACTATAATGAATTATCTGTAAGTCCCGGTAAGGAGCCCGATCCACCCGAATTGCTGCACGTGCAGTATAAAATACTGCCGACTGTATCGCACGTACCCAATTCACCTTGCAATTTGCACCCCGATGAAACGTACTCAGATGACGTACCCACCTATATTCCTTCGCGGCAATCCCTTAGAGATATTCGCGCCAAAAGTCTATCACCTAAAATGGTACATTCAGTGACCTACCCACCTATCAATCCGTATCCGTCTTTGACGACAGTAGCGGGTACCTACAATCCCTACACTAGCCCTCATCAAGTAAGTTATTCCAATCAAAATAGACTGTCGAGTTATGAACCACAAGTGTCCCCCTCATTTACGAGCCAATCAGAGCCCGACGTAGATATAAAACATAGTCAACCTATTCCGTTAGTTTTGAACGAAGTGCCTAAAAGTGTTCAGTCGGAGAGAAGAGTCCGATTCGGCGAAGTGACGGCTGCTCCGCCGCGTGAATCGAGTCCCCCTCTGGCGGACGACCCCCCCGCATGGAGCAGCAAAATCAAAGCCTTCGCCATCGGCGAGGTAATCATTCTGTACGCCTCTCACCCACACGGCTTCTTTTGATTGTGTTCGTCGACCCGACCCACCCACTCAAATAAACCTCATCTCATCGGCCTCATCCCGTACCCGTTTATGTTACTCATTCGATCTGATACTGTTATTAACTTGCAATTTTACTTATTTGGCATGTTTTTTTTATTTATCATCGACTTACAATATTTTTGACATTTGCGTTTCTAACAATTTACTGACTGCATGGGTGTTGTTGCCTGGAAAGGGGAGTGCAATGGCTTGTATATATCATGAGCTTTTTTACTCACTAATCGCAATCGTTAACTTTTCTCCGTCTAGTTTGTTTGTGTTTTAATGTGCGTCATGTTTACAGGCTTCCCCACCTCATTCTGGTAATATTGTGAAAGCTTCTGTCAGTGACAAGAAAAAGTTCTTTGAGAACGCGATGGAAGAAAGTCACAAAGCGTCACCTAAACCAGGTAAATATCATCTAGAATCTTACCACTCTGAAAACTGCTGCATTTCAAGTACAGTGCCACCACGGGCTTTAATATAAAGCCACTTATGCAACCTTGTCGTCAAATGACACTATTGTCAATTTTATTTTGTTTTCCTAAATCGCCCAAAGGTTAGCTGGAAGAGATCCCTTAAAGGCATAAGTTTGCCTTTGTACATTCTAATTCTGTAAATATTGTATTTGATTTTCTGTTTTTTGTACAATAAAATGTTTACATACATACATACACCACTAAAGTGTATTGTAAATTATACTGACCATTTAGTGGGCAATCAATTACACAAAAGATCCCATAGGGTCGAAGTGTATCCGTAAGGACCCCATCAAAAAGATAAAGATGGGCAATCAAAGCTATATTTAATGTTCATGGCTTAGTTTCTAAATGCAATGGCATATGTAATAGTCATTCCAACTTAGTCCTCAGGGTTGGCAACTCATTTGTAGTCTTGCAAAATGTCTAATGGACCTCAGATTCCACTCACCATCAGGAGGCTTGTGTGCTCGTTTGCCTACTCCTTACCACATTCTACACGATCAAACATGTCCTGTGTCCCACAGAAAAAGTATTCACATTCCTATCGGCGGATGAGGTGGAGAAATTGAAGCAAGAAGAGGAAAGGAAGATGTCGTCCCTGTCGCGCGCGGAGCTCCGCTCATGGTCCCCCGGGGAGGACCGGCACAGCGGATACAGCTCGCACTCGGACGATGAGCCTTATGAAAATGGCCATAGGTATTATTATACCCTGATTTTATTATTGTATCAACATTTGACAGCCCAGCAGGCTATGGTCGCGTGTATCGATTCGAGCAAAGCATCTGTCACTCTTACCTGTCAGAAAGTGTCATTTTTATCCACATTTCAACATAAATTATATGCCAGAAGCTAGCAAAGGCGTGCATGAGTAATTATTTAACTTTGAACTTTGGATGCTGTCAATTAAACACTATAATTATTAACTTAACGAACCACATTACTTTAGATACTATGTAGTATTCCTGGACTGTCAAGTGACCATATCGCTGTATTTTTTACACCCAACTAACGTTCCCTAAAGACAGATTGATTAAAATACTTAAGTAACTAGATAATTATTAAAAACGGTGACATTTGTTTCCTGTATTCCATTCGTGCTAACTCTCTTACAGGAATGATATATTAAGCGTAAATTAGCTAACATACTTTGAGTACAAATTGTACGTCAAATGTCTATTGTTTTAATGTATCTTTTACAAACTTTCCAGAAAAAAAATAAGGATCCCACGTCCTAATAGCATTTTGCCGCGTCATCGGTGAGTTACAGAGCCCCCGAAACCTTTGTGTGATGCATCACCATAAAGTATACTCGCATTCCCTGTGTCTCATTGACATTTTGTTTTAGTGGCTCTTCATACCTTTTGATGTGACAACTACTTACTTTATCGTTATGTGATAAACAGATAAGTAGTACATTTTTGTATTACTGGTCGTTCATTGCATCTTTTTCAATAAGAATGATATACGATCAACAAGTGGCGGGCACATTACGCTAGCAGCCCTAGACCATTCATCATATTTGCCGTAACAATGCTAACCTACACAACCCATGACTTGACGAAAAAGGTTTATGTTATTTAATAATAGCGCTTCATTACTAACAGGGGTGGACTTTGCAACATTACAATTTCGAATATGATATAACTATTCCCCTCACACTACATTATTGACTAAACCCCTGCAGGTCATCGTTTTCTCTTGTATGCTCAGTTTCAGGTTTTTTTTATGTATACGTCCAACCTAATTTAGAGTCGGCCAATAACATAGAGAGCATGTTAGATCTTGTCATTGACCAAATCGTACTTGCCACGTTTAGTTTGAAGGCACAAAGAGCTCAATATTTCTTTGGAGCACTGTAAACACGTTATGTGTCTGCCTTCCATTGCTCATTCCAAGTTTGAAACCCGTTGACCGCCACTGCCATCGTATTTGCATGTAACCATTGTCATTGCAAGTCGTATGAAGCATAGACTGACTCCTAGACAGCGGGGTGCCTGCAACATTCAAGAACAGAGCATTGAAATGTAATTATTTTGATTCGCAGTGTGTCGACGGGCGGTGTGAGTCCATCAGCGAAGTCTAGGCGGCGCGGCGGAGGCGACTCGGACGACCCCGAGACTCGCGCAGCGAAGCGCGCCGCATGGCGGGCCGCAAGGCTGCGCTCGCTTGAACAGGTACCATCACAATCATCGGATAATAGGAATAGATTGTGATAGGACTTTTTGCAGCGGTGAGGGTTGTTGTCGAATGCGCAAGCAGAGCCCTCGCCCACAAACGGCGTGGGTTTTTAGTGGGTATTCATTTCGCTATTGGTTGGTGACTTCCACATGGTCATGTATCTTGGGTCCTTCGGACCCAGATGGTATGCGAAAATGACCTATTGCAGCATCCGTGCTGATCAGTACCATCTTACGCATTTACTTGCCGCTAAGAGTGCAAATATCTACGGGCCAGGCAGAGAGCACTTATCAATAGGTAGTCTGTGTGTTCGTTTGCGACGCCATAAGAAAATAATCCATTCCTTTCACTGTTGTATAAACGTCTATTTTGCCATCCTTCTTTTTCCAATGCATGTAAGCATATCTTATTTTGGCAAATGATTATACAGATGAATTACAACGCTGATTTTATTTGAATGTTTTGGTTGGGTACAGTATAATGTGAAAATACACCATGGTGCATACATTTATGAAGAAAAAATATTAACGCTGCCTACGGCGTAATGCTATGATGCAGCAGATGGCCGTAAACGGAGACCAACGCCTAACTGTTGGTTTTAAGTTGATACGCAAATGGCGTTACTTAAAAGTTTTAGAAAAATCACAAGTCTCTTTACCCTGACTACAAAGCAATATGCGTACAAACTGGGCTAATACCAGCGTTCCTTTTTTTTCAGGAAGCTTTAGAATCGCAAAAAGTAATTAAAAGCATGGTGGGGCCCGCAACCGAGATAATAGGCGAGGTCCCTTCCAGAGATAAGTCTCCGTCTGAGGTAAATATCGAATAGAAAATATTTATTCTTAAACGTAACTGTTGTCGGAATAAACCTACTAAGCGAATAGGATCCTGTTGGAAGAAACGAGTTCAATGAGTAGGTATGGAGTGTAAAATTATCCAACTTTCATTTCTGATGACCTTTCAGAACTCGTTTTTTCCAACTTTATTTAGAATGTTGTCTGTAATCCAAATAATAAATTGTTTGTCTGTAACCTTTAACATCAAATAGTCATTAACACTAATGATTTAGTTGGTGTCTCATAGAGAAATGCATCATGTTTGAATATGAATTACCATCTCCCAGACTACCCTTTAATGCCCTTCAATCATTCGCACAATACCAAACGAAATAAAATCCGCACCAAATGATTCCATACATCGAGTTCAATGCATACCATAGCTATGCCCGATGGTAATACAATTGATTTGACCTAAACTAACATTCTGTGATCGTCTATGTTTTATGTGGGTGGGGATGTCGCTTCGCTGGCATTGTTGTCCGTCCTTTTCGGTGTGAGTGTCACAATTGGCTTTACAAATTATAGAAATGGCCCCTGCCACGTATCGCGTTACGTACAAAACCCGGGCAGATACTGGCCGTGAAGGAGAAGGAAAAACTGTTAGACGAGCGGATTACCTTCCGCTCGGAGGAATTCGTGTGTCCGGCGACCGGCGAGACTAAAGTGCGAACCATCGAGTACATTGAGAAAGTGATTGAGAAAGAGGTACGGCGAGCCGCGAACTGTACATTACGCTATATACCTGCCACTAAGTATTTAAAGACGCTGTACACAAGCAACGCCGTATTTTGCGTGTATTTGGTTTTGTTTATTATTACTTATCTGTTTTGTATATCTTAAAACAAACGCTTAGCTTTCTACGTGCAATTATTACGGACGACACTAGACAGGACTAGACAGATTCATAATCGTAAACATTAAGACGTTACGGATAAAACGACTGTAATAACATTGACTGACGGTTATAAATTCCGTGTAAAAACACCATTTAAAAGTAATCTAGTGGGGCGGTCTATGTAAGCACACCTTGGCACATCCGTGATACACCATAACTTGAGAATAGAAACTTGTAGATAGAATACGTTTACTCACAATAGATATATATTGATGTGGTATTAACAAGCTTTGGTCATAACACTCACTTCTTCAGTATTCATGTAATAAATGTTTATTTGTGTCTGTCTCGGAGCATAACTTATGATGTGTATGTCGAAGTTTATATTTGTTTATTGTTGTATTGTATTTTAATCACTTAGCACGAATCTTAGCAAGCACATTGTACTTTTTTTTACTTATGCTCGAGTATATTATTAATTATACAAAAAAAAACAGATTCGTACTAAGTGGTGTATTATAAATGTTCTCCACGCATATTGCATGTTATTTTAGCATGGCATGATTATATATTGATGATGTGTGTTTTACCAGACGATACCTGGATTCTAGTCACGGAAAATCATCACCCCGATCAACGGTTTGTTGTGTTCCATATGATTTTATTAATAGTCTAGCTGCTTAGAGGTTGCTGGGATAATTTCGTTTCAACTGCTTTGTTTCTGATGTAACCAAAGTTTTGAAATTTCATGAATTAAATATAATAGTTGTAGATAATTTAAAGTATAATAGTATTTCTACGCATTAGAAGCAAAGTTGCTACGTTGGGGGCGGATATGGTTAGTTGTGAATTAAGTATTTTGTGCATGTCGTTTTGTGTTGTTCAAACTTATCGATCCAATATTAAGATATAGATTTGATTCATAAAATCATCAAAAATACCTTTGATCATTTCGTTCACAACCATAATAATTTTCATTTGTTTTAACTATTAGTCAAAATTCACTTTGTTACTTTTCTGCATTAATAAATACGCAAGTTGAATTATTTTGTAGCCAAAAGACTTAAGAACTAAGTCTTAGATAGATCAGAGTTTAACATGGTGAAAATAACAATCAATCAATCTGACAGTAGTTAGCAACTAACTAAATATTGTAAACGCACCGATTGATTGAGAACGATAATCCACAGGTGGAAACTACCCAGGAGAAGATAATATCATTGGAACTGACGACTAGTCCGAGCAGCGAGACGGCGCCCACCCCGGTGGGGGAGATGAACCTGGGCGAGGGCGAGGAGCCCTCGGGCGCCGGCTCGCTGCAGCCCGACATCGTGCAGGTCGTCAACCCGCTGCTCGACGGCGGCGCCGGCCGCGTCACCGCCATCCCCGTCGGGCCCGCGCACCGCCTCACCGCGTACAAGGAGACCACGCACTGAACCCGTCCGTGTCGCCATGACAACCCTCACACACGCCAAGCGCTGTAGGCCTCCTCCGGCCTCGATTGTAGATTTCTTCAAACGAACGAACGGATATTATCTATATATCTATGATGCACGAGTTCCATCTTAGCTTCGTGTTGTAACTGTGATAATAAGTTAGATATTCCACCGACTATATTGAGGGGCAATTTGAAGAAATCGACCAGCGAGACGAACATTCGGATCACAATTTTTATTTTTTTATTTTATTTTTGCGACGGAGATTGCTAGACGTATAATTATGGTAGGTATTATCTATTTTGATATAGTATATTTGAATACTTTATGTATTAATTTAATATTAATGATTTTCATTCCGTGCGAGTTTTTAATGTTTTGACTTCTTCTTGGATACGCTATTAAGTATTTATTTTTATGTTGATGCTGTACCTTTAAAATGGTATTGTTAGGGTTATAGTTGGATGGTTAATCTGCCCTAATGCTAGTGACTTCCCGAGTACGTAGAGAACATTTAGTACTGCCCTTCTAATCCAAAAAGGCGCATGTGCTATTAGTACACTTATAGTATTTACGACCTTTTTACTACCATAGAGTCGAGTGGCCCTAGGCTATTCATTTGCAGGTGCGTCTTTTTTGCTTAGAATGACAGAACAGGGTATCAGGTTATCATACCACAGGGAGAGAAAGCAAATGTACAAACAGTTTCCATCGTATCAGCAAGCTTCTGCAAATCCATCCAGCTGATCTTCGTACATTCAACATTTAAAATTTTATTTGTGCAGTGTTATTAATTCAGTATTTGTGTTTAGCGTTGTCTTAGTATTTTTATTACGTAAGGATTTTAGTTTATATCTATGTGGTGCCGTTATTTCTCAAAAGGTATTAATGTTGTATGTAATGTTACAATGGATTTGTGATTTAATTCGATTGCATTTTGGTCTCTGTCAATGACCTCTGCCAATGTATTTACATTATGATTTTTATTGTCAAGTTGTTCATTCGTTAAATGGTACCTTTTATCTAAATAATTCAATTGTCGTTTACAGACAAATATTTGATATTGTCACCCGGGTCGTTAGACCGTTGTATGTACCTTTTTGTAATAAAATTTGTCTGTCTATCTAACATCATTAATCTCAAATTGTATATTCCACAGATGACTGTATGAAATTGTAATGTTGATGAATATTTAATGGGAAAAGTATTGTAATGGATAGACTTAATGTTTTGAATGAAATGTTTCTATGTGTGCCCTTTATACCTTTCTAAGGCTCTGTAGCGGTATATGAATTGTAAACTAATGAAAATATTGTATGTTTGTCCCAATTAAATGGTTTAATATATATTTTAATAAAAACATGTATTCGTTTTATTCTACACTAGCGACCCGCCCTCGCTTCGCTTCGGTTTATGTGAGTTTTCTGTAACACCCGTACATAAACCAGAATCTATTATACATATAAACCTTCCTCTTGAATCACTATCTATTAAAAAAACCCGCATCAAAATCCGTTGCGTTCGTTTTAAAGATCTAAGCATACATAGGGACAGACAGCGAGAAGCGACTTTGTTTTATACTATGTAGTGATTAGCCTTTGCACGCGACTCTATTCTCGCGACTATATTCAGGGGGAACACCCTAAAATCTCGAATTATTTAATTCCTAATTTGAAAATACCGGATTCATAATCAGATTTTTTTACAATACCGCATAAATAATTAAAAGGCCACGGCTATGGTCACGTATAAACAACAGCCACAAATGGTTAACAGAACTTGGTTTTTATTGGTCGTTACAAAAGGGTTGCTATGGTCACGTATAAACAACATCCGCTATTGGTTCAATATTATTTCTCTCGTCTGTTACACAGTTTAAAAAGGTAACATGGGCTTTCAACGCATTTGAAAACTGGTCAACCTTTTGGGTGCAGACCCACCGTACCACTAAACCGTACCACTGACCAAAATTAGTATCATAAATATGAGGTAGGTTTAGGTTTTGTTAGTTCTTTAGCAGGCCCGGAGGGCCAAACTACCCAGAAATAGGAGCTCTGCGACAGCAGAGCTCCGTCGACTCTGTTAAATTCGATTTTAATAGAAATAATTGGTTATAGTAACACCAGTGGTAAGGTTTAGTGGTACGGTGGGTCTGTAAGGAACCTTTTCGTTCCGCGACTGTACTTAACTGAATTTTTGCCCATATTATGTAGCACTTATTAACGATTTCGAAATATTGATTAACGGCGCCAACTTTTGAGACTGTTTTTTTTTTAGTATGAGGAAAGTAGTAGCAGAAGAAAAATTGTTTTAAATGCGTTGTTATTTTGGAATTATGATCTAACTAAATACCATTATTTGCCGCCTTTAATCAAGATTTCAAATTGGATTAGATGTCCAGTTTTAGAATTACAAAATATGACTATTTTTAACCAAGGGAGGTAATGGTGTTTCTCAAGGTTCTTTACCAGTGATCATTAAAACCTTAAAACCCTAACAATATAGAAAAGGGACTTTCTACCTATATTATTGAACTACTATATTATTGACCGGTAAAGAAGATGCTTTCTTATGACGTATTCTTATTATATTTACGTCAAGTTCTGGGACACCATGTAGGTATAATAAAACCGAATTAAATTCCACGCCAATGACGGATTTACCCGCACCACTGGTTCAACGCCAACGACGGATATATCCGTCATGGTTGACAGCGTAAAAAGGACCCGAGTGTCTATGAGGTAAGGTTGACAATAGCTCCGGTGTTTAGCTGTCATTGGCGTGTGAGTGACGACTTTTGTTTTGATATAGCGTTGAAAAGGTTAAAGTGCTATAGCTCTTAGGTGCTTCGCGTTCGTACTTGTCTATCATTCGCTCTCATACGCTCTTATTAAGAGCGATGGAAAGAGAAGCACGAAGCACCTAAGTTCTCACAACTGCAGAATTTTATGTAAGTAGGAAAAAAAGAACAATATATTGCAACCAATTAATATCACACCCATGCGAAGCCGGGGCGGGTCGCTAGTAAACTATACTCGTGGTTAAGGCGTTTATCGGGAAAAAGGAAATTACAAATCCTCATATTTATTTATCCTACATACATACATAAACTCACGCCTTTATTCCCAGAGTGGGGTAGGCAGAGCTACAGAATTACCAAAAACTAAAAAATTGTTGATAATTCTATAACCACATTTTGCACTTAGGCTAAGATGTTTACCAGTGTATTAGTGACAGGTTGCAAGCTCATCGCCTAACAGTACTAAGTATACGCCTTTATTCCCTTAGCCGTCTCTTACGGCATCCACGGGAAGACATGGAGTGGCACTATTCTAACCCGGCAACCACACGGGAAAAACACCATTTACTTATCCTAACACTTAAAAACTGTATAGGTAGTGTAGATGTTTTATTTTATCGTTTAATGGGAACATAATTTATTTTAAGAACAACAAAAAAACTTAAAAACATTAAGACGTAGATGCCTAATTTTATATTGATTACTTCTTCGGAGCGATGATGCCCTCGAGTTGCGCCTGAAAAAAAAACATGATTGTTAAATAAGACTTTCTTATTCTTATATATAAGCTGTTGGACCGCTTAAGAGTTATCCGTTCTGGAAGTACCTACGGTTTGCCATTGCGTCTAGAGAATTTGAATCTTATTTTTTCTGCTCTCGTAAGCCGATAGGCGGTATCTCAAATTCAATAACCAAAGCGGCACTGTCTGCAGAAGGGTTGCATAAGTCCCATTGGTCTTAACAAGACAGTATTGTCTAACCATTATTTGTGTTCACATTGTGCAAAAGGCAAAACAGGCAGGCGGGCTTTTTGTTCGGGTCTACTAGCTGTAATAAACTTCCAAAGCATCGAAAACTGGGATATGTGCATCTGTTACAACCCTGTACATTCTTGTTAGGTACAGTCGACGTTAAAGATGTGTTTACCTACCTACCTTTGTCACCTTATTTCGAATTGAAATACAGTCGAAAGGTGTAAACATATCTTTTGCTTAAAATATATTGATATCTGCTCATAATATACTCAGAGAATTACACTAACAATCTGCTTATTAATTAGTCTAAGGACATATATTACATATATTACATATGTATATGTTGAACATTTACTTAGTTCATAATTTTTATAATTGTATAATACCTATTTTATATGAAACTCTTTAATAGACGCCTATGCAGTGCATTAACGCAGGTAACTTGATGTTAATAATATAGACGATGTTGATCGGCCCCTGTTGCGTAAAAGGTCTGACCTTCAGTTGAGCGTTGGTCTTCTTCAACGCTAGTAGTTCCTCCTGGTGGCGCTTCTCCTCGGCCGCTCGTAGCTCGGCGGCGCGTCGCTCCAGCTGCTCCGTCTTCTGCTTCAGTTCAGCACAGGTCTTCTCGAGGGCAGACCGCTCCGTTTCTAGCTTCGCCACTTGTTCTAGCAGGTCTGATTTACCTTGCTCTGACTGTTAGGTAGTAGTAGCGTTAATTGGAGGATGGAGCAGAAAAACCTGTATTAAGCTCAGCAGGTCTCAACAATATCTCGATTGTATGTATCTGAACGATTGTATAAATCAACAGTTCTCAAGTTTTGTTTCTTTATGTCTACAATTGCCCGGCCCTATCTATTCTATGTTGTTAATTAGAAGCGTATAGCTAACTTGTTTGGATTAACTGCTATTTGTAATTAGGTCCATATACCTATTTGACTTAATAAAAAATTATAAGCACCTTCACGTAAAAGCGTTAGGTACCTACCTGTAAAGCTTTCCTCATACCAAAAGCAATAGAGCTGCAATACAAAGTCTGATAGGCTTCCATAGTGATTCTCGCTTCATCCCGCACCCTAAGGAGTAGCAGCCCTCTTTCACCGCAATTTATCGTTACCTGTTGAAAACATTATGTAAATAAACCTAGCACGTGGTGCACTCCTGCCACGAGGGTTGTTGTTGACTTTGGGATGGCTAGAATATTATTGCATTATCTGGATAAAGCTCAACCGCTATAACTCAGAAGATGTCCAAAGAGGAAGAGTAAGTTTCAGTTTTACGAAAGAAGTTTAAACTGAATTTAAGTTAGATAAATGTTTACACATTGACAGTAGTGAAACCACCCATTCCTCGATAAAAGCCTATAAGAGACTTACCTCTCGAAGTACAACCCACTAAAAGAATTACCCCTTTTGAAGAAATATACGACTTAGTTGTTTGTTAAACTAGCCATCACATAAGGAAAACCTAAAGAGCGCAGTAAATTGATATCCTCTTATTGTATAACCAAATATAAGGGTAAACCTAAAAAACAGTGCTTAAAAACCATCCTTATATAAACCCCTTATCGAAACCCCTTGAATGGGATAGCGGGCCGTGTGTGAAACCTTTTATGAAGCCTAAAGATAGCATTCGGATTGTGAAATAAAAGAAAGAAAGCATATCATCTATTCGTGACATAACATACCAAAGGACAGATTAAAACGCACAAGAAGAATCTAGCCACAAAATGGCCCCAACTCAGCGTAATGACGGCGTTGATGACGATCATCAATAGGTATAGTCCTACCTGCCGGATGAGCTCGTCGAAGCACTGCGTGTAGAGCTGCCGGCGCACCGGACAGATGCCGGTCTCGCGCGCCTGGCGCTGCTGCAGGCGCGTGTCCAGCATCTCCTGCAGGTTGATCACGTCCAACCGCGTCGCCGGCGTCGATGATATCTAGAAGTCAAAGTTATTTTTGTTTCAAAACATCTGAGAGATCCGACAGCTATTTTTACCTGCCCTCTAGCTTCTATACTGTTCTGCGAAGCCAAACAGCAGCATCTCATAAGATTCCTGTAGCAATCACAACCTCATTACTAACGGGGACGATTATGAATCTACTTTGGCGAGCGAATCTGAGATAATGTTTATTGGCATAGCACGACAATAATATACGCTACGTAAAGCATCAGTCATATTCATAGAGCTTCGGTATGTACACCACGTACCTACCTATAATGAATTAGCTCATTTATGGATTTTAACATTTGTAAGGCCTTTCTGCGAGGAACCTACCTTTACTTACTCAAATTTAAATCTAAATCTGTGGTGTGGTCATGACCTTACAAAATACTTACCATTATACATATCTAACCAAACTATGTCAACCATCTGAATCCGCAGGTTTGAGCACATACTAACCAAACATAAAAGGCGCCCTATAATTAACACGTTCACGGACAGTACGTCGAGAGACGGAAACTGAGACCCTCGTGAAATGGCACTGCGGCTGTGGCCGGTGTTTTTAATTACACCAAAAACGGAACTCCGTCCACGGCCGGCCTTTTTCCATAGCATTTATAGGAAGCACGGACTCTGTGCCGTTTTAGGTTTTAACATAAGCCGCTAGTGTCACAGCAAAAAAGCTCTAGGGCAACCTCAACCTCATGCACTACCCTAAAAGGGGAACGACACGTGTTATGGCACATCACGGCTGTGGACGTAACGGCTGTGGACGAGCTGCCACAATAGGTAAGATTTTTTTGTACGACATTACATACATATTTATTCCGTCATAAAGTGGCACAATGTTTGAAACAACGTTAAATGTGACAGTTCGTCCATGGCCGTAGAAAATTTTGTATGGAATTTATTTGTGCCGTATCACGCAATTTCGAGGTTGGTGCTGTGTCCGCCCAACTAACAATTTAACGTCGTTCAAAAGTTTAGCAAACGTTATCTTAATACCTTTGATCGTAATAGCTAAGTCATACTAATGTTTTAATAACGTTTACTAAACGCGAAAATGGCCCCAGTTATACGACCTACTTTGTCGTATAATGGTCATACAGAAGTCACAAGCCGTCTTCGTTAACGTCATTCAAAAGTCATATAAACGTTATGGAATTACCACTTTTGTTGTATTGTGGTCGTACAGGTGTTTTTGAATGACTAAAACGTTTTATTTGAGTCAAGGAACACAACACCTGTAAGACTTCTTATTCATTTTTCTTGTCAGTGGCACTTTGTGATTGCGTTTCGAGATTTGAGTGCAAAATAAATAGTTACAAGGAAATAAAAGGGGAATGTTATTTAACTTTCATATTTTACTAACTTTATCTGTCTCTTATGCCGTTTATTTCGACTGGGAATTGAAGTTTTATGATAATATACCTATGTAAATACTATTCAGATTTTCATGCCCCCTCGTAATTTTGTGTTTAAATCATTATATTTTTATCAATAAAAATATGTTTGTATCTAAAAATGTAGGAAATTGTTGCTTTTGTCGTACACTTATCTCTTTACGACGTTGTTAAAACATAAAGTCATATTAAGGTTATTTTAAAACCATGCAATACGCCATGACAGCTAGCTATTAGGGTAGGTAGGGTTTTTTGATAACAGGAAATCCCTATTAACTTTCCTTTTGAAAGTTCCACTACGTTTTAGTTTTCTACACGTATTTTTTGCTTCCATTTTTCGTAGTTTCTATACAGCGTTCCGTAAAATAATGGCGGCCTAGACGTTTTAAAGTCAAAACCTGACTAAAATGCGACTACAGGTTAGATTAAAGTCAGGAAATGACATTAAACGGCCATCATGCAAATAAACGTTATATTTAAGTTTTAAATAAACAACTAAGTCATTTAAGAGTCGCTTATTAACCGCAGAAAAACAAGATAGTGGTTGTTTTATAAACGTCACTGTAAAAACGTCTATACAATGCTACGTTAAATAAATGTCATATAAAGGTTTTTCAAACACCTAATTTGGTCAGTTCAAATCGTTTAATGGACTATAACGTTAGTATGACAATTGCGTTGTCGTACAAACGTTTAAGCTAAGACTGTAATAAAACGTCGTATAGTTTAGTCTTACCGACGTTGCTAAGACCAGTGTATTATGACATATTCGTCGCACGACTAATAGGTTAAATTAAAGACGTCTATAGGACCTAGTAGTCATCTCATTACCATTATAAGACTGCTATCCAACTTTATGTCGTACAAGTCAAGACTTATGCGACGTTTTTGTTTGTTGGGCGTGAACGTGTTAATTATACAAGTGTGCAATTACAATGTTAGGTACTTAAATAGGTGTTGGGTCTTGTGAGGATATGAACTTTAAATAAATAAACTAGATAATAAATTTAATTTACAAGCTCGAACCTTTTGAGTCCATATCTGGCCGTCTTCTTCCCACTCCTTGGGAGGTAGAATAGCATTCAGGATCTCTTCAGTTTCCCGTTTGGCTTCAGTCGGTATGCAGGGTTGCGCTGCTGCGGCAGACACGCCTTCTGGCTATTGTTAAAGAAAGATTTTAAGCTCAGTAAGGCACGACTTCATTTCCTGTGTTGCCGCTCAGTGCGTCGCATGGTCTCTCATACCCGGAGGCAAGACAAGTGCTGGTACCTCCAATCCACCAATTTTAGTATACTTAGGTATACGATTTGATAAGCAAACATAAACATCACTTACTAGCTTGCATCGTCAAAAGCGACTGTAACGCGGTTGAAGTATCGAGTAATTAAAATATACCTAATCAATAAGAACCTAATAATAACAGATACGCTAGACGCTTCAATTTCCTTAAGCGCGGTTGGTGGAAATCGCGCATTATTGAAACATGAGTCTGTTGGCTGTTTTGCTTGCGTCAATAGATTTATTTTCTCAGAACAATAAATGTATAGGTACGTAGGTATGTGTACTTCATCACGAGAAAAATCATCGGTAAGTTATGAGGACTTAGGTAAGTAGGTTAAATTCGTAGTAGTGCAAGCAGCTATCTTTATAATGTACTATACCTACCTATTATTAATGCGAAAGTGTATGTTTGTTCCGTCGTTACGTTTTCCCGTCCAATGATGTGAAATTTAATAACTGATAGCTACTACTACTACTTCGCTAATTCTCCAGCAGTATGACAGCCGGTGAAATGACTAGCATCGAGACATTCCATCAAAGTTCTCTGGGTTAGCAACTTGCGGTCTTAAGATTGTCATCGTAAGATTGCAGTCTTGAGATTGCAAATGTATACAGGCTTCTGAGTCATCTTGTGTGCTCGTTTGCCCTGTCCATGCCATAAAAATACTTAGGGAAAAGCTACGCAAGTGAGAAAGCTAAGAAAATTTAGGTATACGAGATATTTCGTGGTTTCACATACCACTGGCTCCTTCCTTTTGGTAACCAACACCGGGTTGTCATACCGAACCAGCGTCTCCTCGGCCGAAACGGCAGACCTCTCAGCCATCTTTGATTTTTATTTTCCGATATAACGTGAAATATGTTTCGCTGTAAGCGTTTTGACAAATAATCTTGATGCCAAACACATTTGCAACTATGGCAACAGCGTTGTTGGCTAGCAACCACAAAATTTATTTTCTTGAGGTTACTGTCCGTGTCCACGGAGATTTAGCATACCTCTATAGTCTGGCAAAAGTCTTGAAATTAAAAAGTGGCAACACTGTGGTGTCGTCCCTTTGTTCTTAGATTGATTTGAAAGGGATGTCACTACAGTGTTGCCACTTTTAAATTTCGAGGCTTTTTGCCAGACTATACCTACTTACCTATAGTCGGTGTATAAAGGAGTTAGGTAGAAATGAGGGCGCCGTTCGGAGTGAAATTGGAAACATGACCCATTGACTACACGATAGCCTAGTTGGTAGTGACCCTGCCTACGAAGCTAGTGAGTAGTGGTCCTGGGTTCAAATCCCGGTAAGGGCTGAATATTTGTGCGATGAGCGCGAGTATTTGTTTCTATCTGTTTATACAAGCCTAGTGCTTAGTTTGGGACTAGGTAAATTTTTGTGACATTGTCCTCTGATGTTTATTATTATTATTAAATAAATAGCCCAAGAATGGATGGTTGGCCACATGAGAATTATTGAAGGCGTTCATGAAACACAAAATGTGTCACACGCACGCCAAACAAGTTTGCAATGCTATGCAAATTACAATCTAATTTTAATCTTCAACTTGGTTCGGCTGTGGCCGACGGAACTCGGCCGCCGTTACTGTCAAGTACAAGAGATATCGTAAAGTTGACAATACGGTAACATGTCAAAGGTAATAAATGGATTTACACAATAAGAGGCCCAGGACGGCGGTGCCAACCGTTTTTGCCCAATGGCACCGCGGCCTTAAGACTGCGCCGAGCGTACGCCGGATGTAGGTACAGTGGCGCCTTCATTACTATTATTTTCTAATAAAAAAAAGTATTTTCTTGAAATTGGTCGGTATGTTTTTGTACTACAAATAAAAACACAACTTATAGAGTATATCACATAGTTTAATAACAATTCACCTTCGAGTTATCAACTTAACGGAAAAAAGTGGCCACCTTTTCCCGTTAAGCTGAGTACTCAAAGGGTAATTGTTATTGAAGTTTGTTACGTATCCCATAAACTGTGTTTTTACTTGCGTTAAAAAACGTATCGTCTGATTGCCAGGAAATTCTTTAGTTAATTAGAAAACACAATAATAGTAATGAGCGCCACTGGACGCTCGACGTTTGCTCGATGCAGTCTTAAGTACCTTTAATTTCAAGCTAGCTGAACAACAATTATTTGAAAGTGTAATAATAAAACGTCAAATTTTAATCAAAGTATATTTACTTAATAACCGGAGATCGAATATTAGGGAGTTAATTCATCTAAAGTTCACGTAATCTCGAGTAAAACTAAGTAAACGTGGAGTCGGCTTATTCAATAATTTACCTACTATTTTATCACACCGGAATAGCTGACATTTATGAAAGAGTAAAACTATTTATTTAACCCACATTAAGATGTTTTAAAATGTTTATAAGTGGTTAACATTAATATGCATCTGATCCTAATTTTAAGAGGTTATACATTTCGTAATCAAATCATGTATGTGTACCATACAATACAAAAAATCTTTATTGATCACCACATACAGCAATAAAAGGATAAACAAAAAAAAACTCAGTCAACAAGCGGTCTTATCACTAAAGCGACCTAAGGTAAGCTTATTAAGTAACCTTAAAGTTGCATTTGTACGGGCTTTTTCAAATAATAATGGCCCGTTATTATTAGCTGTCTTACTCTAATTGGGTATAATAGAATGAAATGTCCGTACTTTTGACGGGCAATTAATAGCTCATGTAAGTAAATATTTATTTCCTACAGTTAAATCAATCATCCATTGATTTAATAAATCAAGTACAAAGTCCGCTTCCATAAATCTAAACTCGATTATCCGATCTCTATAATAACTCTTAATATACACTACGCTTGATATCTTACACGACATGTGTACAACCATAAAGTAACACTATAAGTTCACTATAACTAATAATCACTATAAATCACTATTAATTAGCGACAGTCTTGCGAACACTTCTTTTCCGTAAAACTCTGACCATAATTAAATCCCAGCTAGCGTAACACCTCGTGCGTGCGTGTTCACAATTACTTAATCCGTTTTCATTGTGAGTCACTACTCGAGCTCGAGCTTGAGTCAGTGGACATGACTTCGACGTCCTCCTGCGCAGGCGCCTCCTTGCCCCGGGCGTCGATCGCGACGGAGTTGCCGCCGCCCACGGACATGTGGAGCTCCCCGGTCGGATGCCACGTGAACTGGTTGCTTGCTGTAGCTGGAACTATAATATTAACGATCAATTAAACATCCTATATTGAAGGGATTCTTAACCTTTTTGCAGTCGGCCATTTTGATTATTTCAAAATAGTCACGGACCCCTTTTGAATAGAGAAAGGAAACATTACTTATACATATACAGGTATCTAGTGGCATCAAAAATATCTGACCTAAATATTATGTTCACTAAGATAGTTTTTTGGTGACTATAAAGTACGTTAAATTGAGGAGTTGTGACACTCATGACATGGACACCAGGTTAAGAAACCCTGCTTTGATGGCACAGCCGATGGTATTTTTACATGCCTCGGACGTCAATTGTGGCCTCAGCTTCACGTAGAGAAGGTTTCGAAAGTTGGGCGTCCGTGGCACGAGTATCTGCCGACGTCGTATCGACTGCGACGTTCAATAGATAAATTAGGTATTACATATGATAAACACGTTTGTCTTGAATCGCCAATGCAAAATCTGGACAGAATTTTTATTTATATGTAAATGAAGGTATCCAACTGAACATTGTGATTCCGTTTTTTTATATGATAAACAAATCTACCATAGGTACATTTTTATTGTCACTTGATGTAGATTTATGCTAATGTAAACAAGCATAAACAGATGTTTCTACGCAGTGTAACGACGCTTTCCTCTAACCAAGTGCTTTATGAGGTATCCCCAAGTAATTAAAAATTGCGAGGAAAATAGAGTGACTAAGTTCTTGGAATAAATCAATTTTGTTAGTCATTGTCGTACCTCCTCCAGTAGTTATTCGGTGTAGGTCGTTGAGAGTGGATGGTGTGTGCCCGTTCAGTGGCAGGTCACAGAGGCGTCCGAGCATTCCCAGTCTCATCTCCAGGTCCGTGGGGTAGGGCCGGCGGGGGTCACCTGGCTGCCAAGACAGAGGAGCGCTAACCGCATTCGACGCACTTATCCTGAAAAGAAATAAAGGTAAGTTTTGTTACCTATACGCAAAACAAAAACACATTTTAATAAAAACAAAACTACATAATCATAGTAAATAGTTGCTGGCAAACCAGCAAGCAATTTTTTTTTTTACTGGCAATCTTCAACAAATTTAGGAAGGATACAAAAATATGGTCTAGCATATGTTCGAAGAAAAAGCGCGTCACTGCAGTGTGTATATTTTTTTTTTACCAAGAATGATTTTTTTAAATGAATGCACCACTTATTCATCAATTTAAAGAGCTTTAATAAAAAAAGGTTATACCTGTGAGCAAATTTAATAAGCTCTTCCGAAGGCACAGGTCGTTTTCTAGACTTCACTATTGAAGCAAGCTTCTGTCGCGCCTGATACAGCGAAGTGGCTAGAATTTGCTCAGCGTCTTTTAGTTGTCTTTGCAGGTGGTATATGTCTTGATCCTAAAAATAAAAAAACAATTTACTGTAAACTATTAATTTAGCAATTCCAGGGGCCTATTCCACATGAAATAATAGCTTATATTATGAGCGGGAATCTCTTTTCAATAGTATGTATTAAAAAATACTTTCACTTATATTCAGGGCTCGGACAAGTCATCGCAAAACAATCGCAAGACGGCAATAGAACAAGATCAATAGAATCGCATTATGTACAATATTATTTATATATATTTTTCAATGACATTTATTACTGCAACCCAAAATTCACCATACATGTGTGAAGGTATTTCCATTAACATTTTTTTTTATGCTAATGGTTGCATTGCACATACGCAACCATTAACTTCTGCATTGTCTGGAACCAACCGATGTTTTATTTAATCATTTGTGTTAGATATAAAAAAGTAAACAGTTGTTACAAAATATTTTCGAACCTTTTATTCGAAACTGCCGAAACACTTCTATTACATCTTCCCAGCAATCGTAATTAAGCAAATAATTGTATTAGTTTAATTTGTCACCACAAAACTGTTTGAAGCATGTCACTTTGACAAATCCATGACAGATATGCGACTAAAAAGGTCAAATGTTAAATTATAAATTACGATAATAATATAAAATATCAGCTTTAGATAATAATAAATAATAATCTTAAGTCGCGACTCTATAATAGTCTTGTCCCATGTCCATATCAGTTTCTGCGATGACTTGTCCGAGCCCTGCTTATATTACAAGTTACAAGCTTTTATGAAATGGGTCGCTGGTGCCCAATTTTTCGAAGCCTTCAGTCATGGTAACTAACTGCTATATTAAGATTCGATAAATTTTCTACTTTGTCAATTTCAAGGATGAATTTTATTTAATAATTAAGCAAGTAAATAAAAGTAACCCAAATTGTTTACATTATTATTGTTGTTTTACTGAGGGTTCTCTAGTAGGTTATACATATTTTGTGAGCTGTAATCCACACACTCAACAATTTTTCTTTGAAAGTCAAATTTGAATCGGATGGTCTGTATATATTATTATCACTGTTAATTTGCTGTTAAAGTGATCGAGTTATGGTCGAAGGTGGCAAACCAAGATTGTTTTCTAATTTCAGAGCTAGTAGTTTTCTTAAGTGAATTTCAGTTTTTAATAATTCTGTAGTCAGTTTTTCTTTCTCTGAATCTTTAGTATCTTTGTTTGTGTACTTTTTCTTGAAAATCCTGCCATTCTTTTTGGTACTAAATGGTTGGTTATTAATGATATTATTGACTCTATTAGAAGTATTAGAACTATTGTCAACTAAAAATCTATTATTCAGCAGTTTGCCTAAACTAATGGCATGTTGATCATTTTCTACATTTGTTTCTTCTGCATTTGACATAAAAGACCCATTTTTGGGTAAATAAAAACCATTTATGATAGAACATGCCAACAATTATTACATACATTTTTACACTATTGGAAGTTATTGGAGCAAAAATACTGTATTTAAATCTTGAAAAAATTGGGCCATAAGTATTTGTCCATCAAACCAGCTACTGTAGATTCAGAAAGATTGTTTTTCAAACCTGATACTTAATTTAAAAAAAAAATGTTTTCTTAGATGGTCAATTGTCTAAAATTTGAATAAATGTTGATTTTACTTAATTGTCTTGTTTTATTTTTTTAATAGATGGAAATTAAAAAATCATAATGCATTTGTTATAGTGTTAGTTATCATATTCGCTATTATGATGCATTCTTCATTCATATCGGTATCATATTGTTGCATCCCTATTCTCTAACTCCCTGGTGTAGCCAGGCCTACATTTATCTCTTTTTTCTGAAAATAACAATGCATTTAACAGTTTGGTTATAAGTTATTGGTTATGGCGGGGTGTAAAATCTGATCTATTAAAATGTAAAAACATGCTTAGAGAATAGGGTTTCCGATTTCTCGAGGTTTTTTAGTTCTCGGGTGTCGAGACTTCTCGAGCCTGATTTCTCGGGTCTTCTCGGGTTGTCGAGAAAAAATAAAATACGTCTAAATTTTTGTTTAATTAATAAAAAGAGTCTTTAATTTAACTGTGTTTATTTTACATGAAAAAAATCAACATAATTTTTAACAAAAAAAACAAGTTCTCAATAAAAAATCAGCTCAAAACAAAATTGCTAACTAAAAACAATCATACTTCTTCTCCTTATCATAACTAATCTCATCTCACTAATCTGTAATAAAAAACAAAATCTCTGTTAACAATCAGCTTAAAACAAACATCTTAACTAAAAACAATCATACTTCTTCTTATTATAACTAATCTCACTAATCTTTAATAAAAAACAAAATCTCTGTTAACAATCAGCTTAAAACAAACATCTTAACTAAAAACAATCATAATTTTTCTCATCATAACTAAAGATCACTCACTAATCTCACTATGTGGGTGGTATCATCCGACCGGACCGATCCGAACACGGCGGGAGTTGAAACACAAATGAACAAAATACAACTGGGGCCGCGTCGCGCTTGCGTTTGTCGGCAAAAACAAAGGATACCGACAGACACGAGCCGTGCTGTCAAAGGATGCCGCTGCCGCCTCGCATTTACAAAGAAAGCTAAGCGTAAAAATGTTTATTTAAACTTCTCGATGTCTCGACTTTTCTCGAGCTGAATTTCCCGGGTACGAGACCGACCGATTTCCCGGGAATTCCCGGGACGAGAATTCCCGGGAACAAACCCTATTAGAGAAGTATCCCCTTGCAAGATCCAACTAAAAACCAATCTATTGAAACTACAGAATACGGGTCTGAACTAAATAACAAAAATATCCTAGATATAAATAAATTGTAGTATTATAAAATGCAGTATTAAACATAAGGCTTTTAAAGTGAAAATTCTATGTAAACTTGGACGTTGGCTACATTTCACTAAGGTCCTATAGTTCCTACTGAGCCTACCTTTTTTCATAATTTATAATCATACTATGAAGTTTAAATATACAACTACTATACCTTATTATCCACTTCTGCCTTCAGCTCATTCATTTTTTGCTGAATATTAGCCTGTTCATCAGCCAAGTCTAGTGTCTTCTTGAGTTCAATATCTTTGGCCAATAGCAAGTCGGTTAACTGCGCATGATCTGCCGCCGACAACTTCTGTGATTTCGGTGCAATAGATACTTCAATAATTTCCCTATAACAATATCGAAAAAAAAGAAAGACTGTTAACAAATCGACACAAGTAAAACAAAACGAAGTAGGATGAAAGTACATACTTAGCGATTAGCTCAATATCGTCTATTAGCGACAGCAATCTGTCCTTAGTGCTTAGGTGAGATGCCATAGCTTTATGAAATAACTGAGTAACTTAAAGAAATAATTTCCAATCGAGAATGACTGTAACTGCACTCTTATTTCAATAGAATTTGACACTTGGTTTGGTTTGACACTTAGCACTTGCTGACAGCAACTCGCGTTTTACTTTTAGGCACCACACATACACAATCGACCATTCGTCGACCAAGCGACGCTTATATAGCATAACTGAGATACAATACATTTAAGCTGTTATAAATCTGTTCACAGTTCGTCTCAGAGTTATGTAATATTAAATTACCTAGTTTTTATATTATACGCTTTAAAATAATTATGCTTGATAGAGGATGCGTTCCGTAAACGTTTAATTTTAAGCAGTTTTGAACGCAGTCTTATTTAAACAGAGGGAGTTTTCTAACGTTGTAGGTCTGTGGTTGTAGGTAAACCATGTTGTATGTACTCTTTTGACCATTCCATTTATTTATTAATAGAATCTTTTTAAATTTTAACAACATTAGATAAAATATAATATTCGTTCTTCCTTCCGATGTTTTTATAGGTACATGTAATCTATTATTCTGCTATAAAATATAAACAACTACTGCACTGATTCATAGGAATGTGTGTTGTGTAGGTAATGAACTAATGATCTAATGATTAATGATTACTTAGTATAAAAATAATCAGTTTATTAGAAAACACAATTAGTAATAAGGGCGCCACTGTACATCCGGCGTACGCTCGGTGCAGTCTTAAATACTTGCACATACATTTAGCCAACAGATTCAATCTTGAAAACTATTTTAAAACTTGTTTAAAACTAATTGGACTGTATTCTACTGGCTATGCTACTGGCTGAACTAACTGAATTCATCCTTAATATAATTAAATAGATTCATATTCGTAATAATTAATCGTGTTTCATTTGAGTGAGGCCGTTAATCTTTACCTTTAATGCCATAACTGCCATAAGGCCTACAAGATTGCAAACGCAGACAGAGCATAGGTAGTACCTAATGAAATGTTTTTATCATAATAACAAACAAGAACTAAGCTAGACACGTTTTTTAATGATGTGTTTTTAATCAAACAAATTATGACGCTGTGACGTGAAAAATTTATGAATATTTAAGAAAACACATAAGTTTACCTATTTATTTTTCGATTATGTACGTTGGTAGTCAATGTGTAATATCTACTAGGTAGGTAGGTACAAACAGCGTCAAAATTGGCGAAAAAAATTCGTCTCGCTTAGTGGGCGGTTAGCCAAAAAATTTAGGAAATTATGGTCTAAGGTCTAGTCTAGGGGTGCATTAAGATAGTGGGGTTTAGGTGTTGGCACCAGTGTTGGACACTTTTAGCTGACAGGCACCAGTAATGGACACTTAACTCTTAATTCAAATTCCATACGATCCTAAATTACTTGTTGCATCTTTCACGCAAAATAGGCGCATTTATGTATTAAGTGGTCGAGTTGCGGAAAAGAGCCCTCCACAACCTGTAACCTATAATCTAACCCTTATCTTCTGTGAAATAAGAATCAAGTGTCCATCATTGGTCCTTGTCCATTTCTGGTTCGGTCACCCTAGATAGTGTAAGTATGCATATTTAGATATGCAAATATTTAAAAAAATATTTTTCATCACACTTGCTCGTAAATAGTGTCCTAACATGCTAGAAAAATCGACCGTAAATCTAAAATAATACCCGCGGGCCTTTTTTTTACCATTACGTTACTTAAGTGCGTAATAGCTTTTTTTTTAAATATTATACGTGGACTCAAACTATCACAATACGTCAGGACCCCAATTCTTGTGCCATTCGATATGAAGTTTCATTCGAGATGAAATGTCAGTTGAATACTATTTCCTAACAATCTCGCATAATAAACTATTGATCTCATATGTCACTAGAATCGGACTCCGAACACGTTTGACATTATCTGTGGTAAGTCACAGACAATGATGTAGTCTGCCGCTAATAAGTTAAAAATATGTTCTTTTGTCTGATTTTATTTAATTTCCTCGCAATTGTGATGAAAAACATTGTATGTTACACGGGTGGTAAAGGAAATACAAAGCTCGAGTCATTAAAGCCCTCAGCCTGCGGCTTCGGGCTTCTAACAGACTCTCGTTTGTAATTCTTTCTTTACCACCCTTAATACACAATGTACTATTACGTAACACCTGGCCATAATGTGAGTTTTATCGCACGCTGCGCGCACGGTAAAACTCGCATTGTGGCCAGGTGAAGACGTAAAATTGTGTACTCATCACGGGCAGTAAAAAAGAAAGCCCTCTATCGCATATTTACAACCCTCGCCTACGGCTCGGGTCTCAAATACCTGCGATTTCGGACTTTCTTTCTTTTACAGCCCTTGTTAAGTAATGTACCTACTATTTTTGTCTCCAGTTGTGTGATTATTGTTAATGTTAATGGATATTTTAAATCTGAGATTTAGCTGTACTAAGTATTAAATAAAATACCTACGTAGTTACCTACTTTATTATTTTATTTGCTTTATACGGAATAAAGGTTCGATATACTAATCACACTTAGGTGCATAATAAATAACATATAGGTAGGTATGTACGAGGGCTGCCTTTTAAGTTCTGTCGTTTGCAAGCCTTCCGTGATTGCATAAAAAAGAACTAGTGTCATCTTAAAATATTTGAAATTAGAATTCGAAAACAAAAGAATGACTCGAAATCGGCCCAACCGTTTTAGTACAGCGCTCGTTCAAAGTTGACAAGTCAGTTGTGAAAATGGAAATTTCGAAGGAAAATTTACGTGCGATATTTTTTTACAACTTCAAAAGGGGCTTAACGCGACTTCATGCAGTGCTTCGAAGAGTTGACTACGGTTTTCAATGATAAAGCACCATGCCTCCGGACTGTGGAACGCTGGTATTTAGAATTTCAACGTTGTTGCTCTAGTCTTGGTGATAGACATCGTGAAGGTCGACCAAAAACAGCCGTAACCCAGGAGAACATTGATGCTGTACGGCAACTGATCGTCGAAGATCGCCATGCGACATACCGTGAGATAGAAGCTTCCTTAAGTATTTCAGGGACCAGTGTTCACAGTATTTTGCATGATCACTTAGGCGTAAAAAAGTTGATCTCTCGCTGGATACCACATTTACTCAGTGAAGACCAAAAAACGGCTCGCGTTCGATGGTGTCGCAAAACTCTGCGGCAATTCAACCGAGGAAACTCGAAACATGTTTACGACATTATCAGTGGTGACGAATCTTGGATATATGCCTACGAACCCGATTCTAAACAGCAGTCGACTGTTTGGGTGTTCCAAGATGAGCCAAAACCGACCAAAGTAATACGCTCACGGAGCATTTCGAAAAAAATAGTCGCCACGTTTGTGGCGAAAAGTGGCCACGTGGCCAACATCGTGCTCGAGGATCGTAAAACGGTTAATGCTGACTGGTATACCACTGTCTGTTTACCAGAAGTCATCGGCGAGTTTCGAAAAAATAACCCAAGACGTCGTATAAGACTGCATCACGATAATGCGAGCTCGCACACCGCCCGGCAAACAATTGCGTTTTTAAAAGAGCAAAACGTCGAAATTCTGGAACACCCGCCGCACAGTCCAGACTTAAGCCCTAACGATTTTTTTACTTTTCCAAAAATCAAGCAACGACTTCGTGGTCAACGGTACCAGACGCCTGAAGAAGCCGTTGAGGCATACAAAACGGCCATTTTGGAGACCCCGACTTCGGACTGGAATAAGTGTTTCGAAAACTGGTTCGATCGAATGAAAAAGTGTATTACATATCACGGTGATTACTTTGAAAAACAATAAATACCATTTAACACTTAAATTGTCTTTAGTTTTTCCAAACGACACAACTTAAAAGGCAGCCCTCGTATGTATACCTAGAGCAAACCTACTCGTTCGTACGATATAGGCCAACCTAGCCGATAACCAAACCAAACTAACACAGAACCAAAACAACTTTTTCGTTGTTTCCACAATAGGCCAGTTTGGATGTGCTGTGCAAATTACACGGATCCTATACACTTACCAAGCATAAGTAAAGTAAAACCAGTCAGCCATTGGGTCCCTAAGCTAAGTATTTGTAATAATCCACGGCGAAGTTTATAAATAAAGGTAGGTCCGTTTGAATACATAACGCGCTGTGAACCGACTCTTCAGCAAAAACACACCCAACCGGCAGTTCGCGCATGCTTACAGTGCGTGATCGCGCGAGCGAGATGCAATTACGCAGGTAGAGCAAGACAGAAGATCGGGGGAACACGCTGCCAGCATGCGTTGTCCACGTGCTGCGGAGTTTTTGTTGCCGTGCACACATTTCTGACCTGTAGCCAGGAATTTCATAACTTACTCATATACGTACTTAGTACTTACATATAAAATAGGTACTACTTACAGTAGTGTTGAGTCACAATTTGAGTTGCGTCTGGAATAATTGTATAAGTAAGAAAACCATTTGCAAAACGAACGCTTAGTAAAATGTTTTAGTTATTAAACGTTACAAATAAGTACTTAAGGTGACGGCACCAATGATAGACACTTTTAGCTGACAGGCACCAGTAATGGACACTTCTCTTTTAAGTCAAATTTCATACGGTCCTATATTGATTGTTGCAAAACAAATGAATACCTAACCCTTAAGTATCTTCAATAAAATAAAAATCAAGTGTCCATTATTGGTGCCTTGTCCATTACTGGCTGGTTAATCACCCTAATTCTGTTGTCTACATTTAAAACATAGATAGATACATGCATACTTGTACTATTGGCTGGACTATCCATATTATGCTATGCATGCATACTCGCATACGTACATACCTACTAGGCAGGTACCAATAATAATGTCATAGAGTCATAGTAACTTTGCCTATGTTTGGTACGCTTTCACAGCTAAACCGGTGAATTCATTTCAATATTTTCAATGGGTATAGAACTATGGAGAAAGGTTGAACCCCGAGGAAAAACATAGGGAACTTTTTACTCGGAATATTGAACAGTTGGAAGGCGAAGGAATGGCGGTATTACTTTTTCACATATAAATTGACTAGGTGCCTAAGTTCATGTACGCGCATCATGATTACCTACAAGGATTTATTTATCTTATCTTAATTACCTACAAGAATGATATTTACAAACAAACAATCTCTTAAGTTTTATCAAACATAAAACCATAAAATAAAATCTCTTGGTTTGCTAATAAACACCCTCAATTCACTTAAATCCACAGACTAAAAATATGCAATAAACAATTTTTTTATCCACCTCTCGAATTTACCGTTACTACTCGTAATAGCTAAAAACGCCTAATAATGCATAAATAAAATATAATTTAGGTTTTTCCCGTCATCAGCATGTAGCTTATTGCGATGTTGTTACATGTAAATTTGAGTTAATCACAGCATTTTTTTGTGATGATACTGCATATCTGTGTTATTCACTGCTCTGTGTCAAGTTACCTATGGCGGTGAGTTGAGAGGGGGTGAGGAGGGGGCGGGGCCTCGCTTGCCTTGGCTCCATCGCTGCGTCGTCGGCCCCATTGCCACTACTCAGTCAGTGCAAGTTTGGCGGTAGAGGCGAAATTGGCTCTATTGCCAATCTAATGGAACATCGTTTTTTCGAGCAAGTTCCGTCAGCTATAGTGCTAAACAAACAAAACATTCGCGAGAAACGCGACAATTGTCGGAAACAGCAAATCCTGCTTCTACTACTATGTTGTTTAAACGGATCATTGAAGGAAAGTCGGTGTTGAACGCCGATACCAAGAGGTCTCCCGAGAAGTGTTCCAGAAGGCGATCTGAATGCGATGGCTGCGAAGAACATTCCACGTAAGTCTGCGCTAAATGCCACGCATCTAATGTTCTCGATCTTTAGTTACATGACTCCATTAATGAGCTCTTTGTTAGTGAGTTTCGGTAGATTGCACGCAATGTACGTTAAAAGAAAGTTAGCGATAACGTAGCGTCGCGTCATAATATTATTGTTTACTTGTGATTCGTAATGCATTAGAGATATAAATTGATCAATATCGTCTTAATAAATACAAACAACCTTAATAAATAAAGTAAATAAATAAGTAACCAGCGAGATATGTAACGGAAGAACATTAAAATGTACATAAGTATTTATTTATTACCTATTATTGATCCGTCCCAACGCAAAACGGTATTCGTTAAAAAAAAATACTCTTTTAAATCTTTATCCTTACCAGCTGTGTGCAAGAATGACTAAAACTAGGAATCATCAAGGGTCATTCATTGATTCATTCATTCAATAACGATACTTTTTGTACAATCCATCACAAAAGTGTATTTTTAATGTAGATACCTACTTAATACATGAATAAATAACCCAATGTGGTGTTTTTATTTCGGACCTCACTTGCTAAGCAAATGTATTGAAAAAAATCCCTAAAAGCCTACTGATAATTTTGGCATTCATAACATAATGCATGAAAGATTATGAGGTAAAGTAGAGTTTGCTTATATAATGTTAGGAAGTTGTCGGATCGGGTGCTTAGAATTTAGAATAATGACACGTTACGTACTAAATAAGATCGACCGTTATAAACTGAACTTGGTAAAACGTGCAAATGTGTAAACCATTGGGTGATTCATAACGAGATAAATACCTATTTACCTAAGACGTTCAATAGGTCTCCATGCATAATGGAACCAAATAAATACCTTCATAAGTATGGTGAGTACCTACCAACAGTAAAGTGTAAAAAAAAAAGAAAAAAAAAAGATATTTATTCAGTAAGTAAGTAGGCCGTACGGGCACTTTTACACGTCAAGAATCTACCAGCGCTTCCCAAGAGGAGACACTGCTGAGAAGAAACGCCGCAAGAAACTCAGCAGTCAGTCATTTTTTAAACATATTACAATGGTAGGTACCTACTACCTACTTAATCTAGCATTATATAAAGCAATAAATATTAAATTCAATATAATATTAAATAACATGCGTAGATCAGCAGGAAAACATGCCAAAAATGTTATGTGAGAGATAAAGGAAGAAATAGGAGAAAAAAAAAACTCACTTACATTTGTTTCTAACTTATAACACGACTTACTTGTAAAAATATTTATCGAAAGAATAAGTTCTCCCATATTTTACAGTTGGCTGTTCGGTTACCACCGATACACCATCAAGTGTCCTAGCGAAACTCCACTGCTGCTACTATTTAAACTTGCATTTAAGAAAACTGTAGATAGGTACTAACCAAACAAACATGTCGCAGTAGGTACAGTCAACCAATTTGATTCCTAGGCCTCTATGGACTTTGTCAACGTGCCGTTGTAAACCAAATCATAGGGAGTCTTACGTTTTGGTTGACAACGTCATTTTAACATAGTCCAAAGTGGCCTAGAAATAAAATTGGTTGACTGTACAACAAAGTGCCAAAACGTCAGCAACATACGCTACACTTTCACTGCTAAGGGCTCTGATTTTCATACGAAATGGACCCGCTAACGTGTCGGTGGCAATCAAAGCGTATGATTAGCATCATCCAAAAAGGGTGTAAAGGAATAACATAAATAAAAGAAAGTTCAATGGCCTGAATAAAACAGGTTTTGTAAGATGGCATCAACATGCTAATGCGATAATACCCTCAACTTATTCCATGCTATAAAGAGATGCGAATACCTCAACGCGCTCAAATGACTCCTGGCCAGTTCTGTGGTAAGTTATATTATAATCTTATTAACAGACATTTTTTATAAGACTACTTACCGTAAAATGTTCCTACTTTGCTCCTTTATGGGTAACTATGCTCCATAGTGACTATTTCGTTTGTTACATTATATTAAGTCAAGTCTATGACAAAATTGCTGTAAAGAATTGATGTATACATCCAGTCACGAAGTGAATGAAAGCAACAGAATGATTTACAATACAGATTACCTTAATATAACCATGGAGCATAATTCCCCGTGGGGGAGCAAAGTAGGAATATTTTACGGTACTTAAGAGCTTTATCCACTTTAAAGTCTTATTACAGTACGTATAAAAAAATTAAGCAATTCTAATTATGTAGGACGATGTAATCGTAGTAGGTATATGGTTCCGTTTTCGCAACGGTGGAAAAGAAAGGATCCAATTTTGGATCTTATTTTGGTTCCTGTATTAATGTTCTTTGTCTTACAAAAAATAACCCTATAAAATGGTTCCTATGTGTCATTAACTCATTACACAGTAAACGGTAAAATAGATAACGTTTTGTTAATTAAGTAAACTTTACTAAATTCAGACGTTCTAGCTTCTATATAATCTGTAGCCTGTAATTCTTTGGCCTACCTATCTATAACTTAGTCTTGAAGATTGAATCTGTTAGAAACCATCCTTACTTAGTTCCTAAAATTAGGTTCCCTTTTAAAATGCTAACTTGCTAAAAAGTGTTTTTACAATTTGGTGAACTATGAATATATCTAAAGCTACTGATTATAAACTTTACTCTAAAATCAAAAATATGTAAATAAGCTCTTCACTTACTTTCACATCGGACTGCATTCTCTTAGGTCTTTGAGATAATTGATTACAGAATTAAGATAACGGTAAACTATTACAAGGTTTTATTACTCTTATCTGTGTTTGAAACATTACGTGGTATTAGACAAAGACAAATATTATCTGTAAATAATTTACTCGGATACCTAGGTACCTACTACAGAATTCGTAGGAAATTTGTAAGACGACGGGGATTACGAGGGAATAGATTATGCAGAATCCAAATGTATTTGTATTTCTTTCGTCTGATAATATTCTTGGGTTCGTTAATTAAACGTTAATTACTCACCTATCTAAATACACCGTTCCTTTTAAAACAATCTTAAAGTGACATCAAACGTCACAATATGTAATTTATTTTTCACACCACCTGCTCGACAATGCCAAATTACATATCATGCAAACCTTACGCAAACCAAATCATTAAAGCCCTTGGCTTTAGCCGGGGTGTAATGTTGTACTGAATCTCATTATAACCCGCTGGGTTGTAATATTTTCACTTTTCATAGTTCTTATTACAATGGCCTTAAAGTCTAATTTCGTAATAAAAGATCAACTAATACTCGAAGGCCGGGCGCGGCGCCGCCGCCGCCACCGCTGCGTCCAACCTAATTTGAAAATCGAATATTTTCTAAAATCGAGCTGGCCACGGCAAGCTGAATGGAACACATTTGAAATTAAACAAAAGCCGCGAGTATTGTAAGACGCTGCAATAAAATACATTGGTGATAACTGCAAAGTTTTAAATAAATATATCAAAATTGAAGAAAACATCAAATATCAATTTTCACTTTTAATTTTAATTTACTATAATAAAACGCTGTTTTTAGTAGACTCGCTTTTTTATTGTCTCGCAAAAGGTGAGAAAAGTAGAGTACACTCCTCGGGGATAAAGCTGTTTTCGTCTTGGGCGCGCTTGAACCCCTCACTGCGCTCAGGACTCTTCTTAATTCCCTCGCTTCGCTCGGGAATTAACTCGTAACACCCTCGCTGCGCTCGGGAGTTAAATCTGGAGTCCTTCGTTACGTTCAGGATTCAATATCGCGCCCGTGACATAAAACTGTGCTTTATCCCCTCGGTGTATAATCTACTATTATATACCATTACCTCAAAATCATATCAGTACCTACCTAACACCCAATTATTCAAAGCATTCGATCATGATTTGAAATGCTGCAAAAAATATAATTATTATGACTGGTATCACTAAAGTATCGCAAACAAAGTCATTGTTATATCAGATGGCGTATTGTTTTATGATTCTCGGTACCTACTGTGTTGTCCGTTCGAAATGAAATACAACATGGCGTCCATGCTTTACAGTAGCTATTCTATTCGATTTAAATTGGTACTCGTCTTATCCAAAGGTCATATCATAAGACGGATCTCATCGTTTATGATTTTAATTGATCATCCAAACAAGTTAATTAACTATCGTTAGATAGGAGTAAAGTCTGACATGCGTCGTAGAGGATCCGGGGGCTTGTCCCTACATCACCAGGGGCTTGGCTAGTCGATAAGCAAAACAAAACGTAATAACAATACAATACATATCTATAAACCTAACCGATTGTTTAAGGTCACACTGGAGCAGTCAAAGGCCAACTGATACCCTTAGATATCGTTATATGGGTCTTCATATAAACTGTTTGTCCACTCATTTTGTAGACCAGTCTTCCAACAAACTTCCCAGATATCGTTAGAACTTTATTCATGTTAGACGTAAAGTTTATCAGTCGGTTCGTACCTAATTTGTCTTACTCAAGTGCGTAATTAAATGAATAAACATTAGAACTCGGTTTACGTTCTGTTTTATTCGTTACAGAGTTAATGAGATCTTTCCGCAACAGATCGTGCAAACGCTATATTAACTGGTGTTTCTGTATTGTTTCAGCATTCTGGAAGAAATGATCAAGGTGGTAATGCTGGGAGTCGTACTGTGGGCAGGCGTGACGTTCGGCAGTCTCGTCGCCCCGTACCCGCTCAACTTAATAGTCAATGGTAAGTTTAAGATCTATTAAATACAAATTAGTGATTAAGTAGCCTTGTTTTGGGCAAGGAATCTTACCGCTTTACGATTTTGCAGATAACCTCCACCCAGCTCCAATGTACGATTTTCCATTTCCAACCCAAGAGATGTTAAGGAGACTTCCCCCCGTAACTGCAGCCAATACGATCAAGTCTATCAGCGTCAGTAAGCTCACGGTGTCAATGCTGGAGAGGCTCGAACAAAACCTGGACGCCGCCGGCATAACCCCGAAGTCAGGCTCGGCAGGAAAGGCACTTGTTATCCACGGCCTTCCTTCAGATGACGCGATGCTTTACGAAAAGTCTTCCATGATAATAACGAAAGCGTCACAAAATCTGGTTGTAACCAGATGCACAAGGTTAGTAAGTCGCCTTAAGGTTTTTCCTTGTTTGCGACGGTTTTTAACGCTTAGTGTTGTTTTCTTCGTTTAAAGTTGAAATATGATAAGCTTATCTCTTCATTGGTTTCTCTTAACATCGCAAATGTAATAAAGTGGATTTGATGTTTACTAATGACCGTTTCGCGCGGCCTCATTAGTTATATAACCCATTCAGTGCTGGTGATATGCCTGGGATCCAGTCACTAACTTCGAATAGTATTGATAACACAGTATTAAAGCTATTTCTTGTTGTCCATCAGATACGGTTTAGCTAACGACGAGTGCGCAAGTTACGTTAGTACTTTGAGCCTGCGCGAGAGTGAGTATGGGCAGGAGTGCGCAACGCTGGAGAGACTGGCGTGTCGCTCCAACAAGCTGCTGTCTCGCTACCGGTCTTTTGACGGCTCCTGTAACAACCCTGTGCGGTCCTCATGGGGACAAGCACTCACTGGGTACAAGCGGCTCTTGCATCCGAAATATGCCGATGGCATTGAAGAGGTTAGTGTAACTACCTCTATAACCAAAGTGTCTAACCGTGGACGCGTGAGTCGCGTGAGTCCCCTGTTTGAGTTGTACTTGTTCTTTAAATGTGCGTTTCCTTTGCAGCCACGTTTATCTCAGAATAACCAACCTTTGCCATCTGCTCGCCTTGTCAGCACTAAACTAACCAGCAACCTGGATCAGCCGGATATTAAGAAGACCATCGCCTTCCCTGTTTGGAGTCAGTTCATATATCATGACCTGGTGCACACTCCCGTAAGAAAGACAAGTAAGTAACTCATATTCCTGTTGTATTATATTTTTTATTTATTTATCATATTTTATTCAAATCGGTGAAATACTGGAAAAGGGCCGAATCTTAAGTACCCGAAACCGACGTGCGTGCATGACTCGATGTATGAATGTGGAAGAAGCGAAAGAAATTTGTCAAGATCGTAGCAAGTGGAAAGAAGTGGTCTCTGCCTACCCCTCTGGGAAACAGGCGTGATTTAATGTAATGTAATTCCTGTTGTGCCTGTGCCTGTGCAACATTTTTTACCTCTAAGGACTACGGTTTATATTTAGCCATAAACAGCCCTCGCTGGGCTAAACCTGTTTTATAGAAATAGGCTGGATGGAATACAATGACCTGACGATGGGTGGACTGGGTTGGCCTATCTAATTGTAAAATAACGAGCTTTTGCGCGCGACTTCTTTTGCGTAATTCGTCTTTTATCGTTATTCCTTAGGGGACTGTCCGATTTTCCGGAATAAAAGTAGCCTACGTCCGTTTTCTGGCTATAAAGCTATCTCTGTATCAAATTTCACGTCGATCAGTTTAGGCTATGAACTGTAATGATAGAACAAACAAACGTATAAACGAATATACTTCCGCATTAAATATTTAATACTAGCTTCTGCCCGCGACTTCTTCCGCTCGGGAGCTTTAACATTTTCCGAGATGTAAAGCAGCCTATGTTTTAATCAAGTGTTTTAGCTATCTCTGTGCTGTAAATTTCATCCTAAATCGTTCAGTCGTTCTGGCGTGATTAAGTAACAAACATCCAAACTTCCGCATTTATAATATTCGTAAGATTAGTTAGAATTAGTACCCAAGAATAGTACCTTATACCTTTAATAATAATGATTAAAGATTAAGTCGTCACCATCATTAATAACAGAACTGCTCCAAAAATATTTTTGCTCTTTATTAAAATTGGTCGTTCTTCTCTCCAGTCCACACCAACCAAGCCATCCGTTGCTGTGACACCGACGGCTCCGCCCTGATGCCGCGCTACCTCCACCCGAGCTGCATGCCTATAACTGTTCCGTTCGAGGACCCCGTCTACAAGAACAGATACCAGACATGCATGGAGTACACCCGCTCCGTCACCACTTACAGAGGAGACTGCAGCTTTGGAGCTTCGGAACAGGTTAGTTTCCAAGGAGTGTGAAGAATGATATGAAAAACAAGGGAGTGAATACTGAGATGAGGGCTGGTGGTGTTTGGAAGAAAAACACGTGCTGCACCGACCCCAATGATTGGGATGCAGGCAATATGGGTGTCTCTCAGAATCCCTAACAACGTTTGTGCTAACACATCGTTTAATTTTCATTTGCCGTAAACTGGGTTTCAGATGAGTCAGGTAACTTTTTAAGTTTCCCAATTATAACTGCGGTTCGGTTAGGTTAGGTTTGCATTATAACAACACTAAAAAGTTTTAAAATTTAAGCGGGAATGGCTTTAGGATGAACGAAAATTCGGACGATTAGGGATTCCATAGGAGAATCGGGCAATATGATGTTTTATTTTGTTGCTAAAGTAGTCTTAGGTTTATCGAAAGCAAATCAGTTGTGTTTAAAAACGCCAAAAACTTTTTAAGTTTCAAGATCTTGTTTTGCAAATTATACACGTCCAAATTAGAAAGTAGTCATGCAACTGAACACATTTATTTTCTTTAAAGTTAGCAGTCCCCTGACAAAATATTTTCAAGTTATGAGAATCATACTTGACTTGAACGTGAACGATTTCTACCATCCGGTAGTTACAAACTGAGCACCGTCAACAATCGAAGCGTGTTCGAGACATCCTTATTTATTCCGGTTATGTCGCAATATTGACTTACGACAATTTCTATTATTCATAAGTAATTGCTAGGAGTTATAGGTATTGAAATGTTGATGTTTTCCTATTGTGATGATTAAAGGCACAATTAACCCTAATAAATTTTAAGTATCATAGGTCTTCCAAGTATTGCACGCTCGCTAGTTTATTTTCAAGTGGTGTCAATTGACATTCATAAGTTTCCATTTCGATTTTTATTCAGTTTCATTATACCTACCTACTTAACTCCATAAATTTATTAAATAGTACACAACCAACACACATTGATCTATTGTATGTAATCTCTTTTTTGCATAAGTATAAACAATTACAGACCAAGGGGCCTAATATGGCTGCGTTTATCGCGTGATAAATTTTCGATAAGGAATCCGTCACCTTCTGACAGTTAAATAATTACACGTGTCAAAAAGTGACGGATGCTTTATCCACAGTTGACACGCGATATAGACGCAGCCATACTAGGCCTACAGGGTACTTATTTGCGTCGATATATGAGGGCGACATAGTATGAAAACAAACCGTTATCTAGTGCTGAGCCCCTATTTAACAACGTTAAACATACAGCTTATTGACTTGACAGTAATGACGGCTGAGTTAAAAACAATACGATAACACGTCAAATCAATACTATTTACGCCCACTTGCGCGGACCAGAGTTAGCCCTTAACCCAGAGTTAAGCGTCTACTTTTGTACGTGGTTTGCCGCCTAACCTCGGGTTAAGACGCTAACTCTGGTCCACGCAAGTGGGCCTTAACGTCTAACGCCCACTTGCGTGGACCAGAGTTAGCGTCTTAACCCGAGGTTAGGCGGCAAACCACATACAAAAGTAGACGCTTAACTCTGGGGTAAGGGCTAACTCTGGTCCGCGCAAGTCCGCCTTAGAGTATAGACCCTGCTGACTCACCTCACGAATTTGTTATTGATATAAGACCGTCAACCAGTGTTGTCACATCTAATTTCGGTAAATTAGTAGAACAGGCTCCAAAAATTAGTAGAAATTGGTAGATTTTGAAATGAAAATTAGGTAGATCTACCACCCTGTTTTTAATGATTAAAAATGCGTAGAAAATGTTCAAAATTAACACCAAACTTACCTAAAATGCCGCGAAATGCTTTGCTATGTGCCAGTGTCAGCTGTCACAGACAGCTTCTCATTTTTTTTTTTATGTCACCTCAAACACATATTATACACATAACGTAACGCGTTCCGTTTTAATTGCTCAAATTACAAGACAGGCTAAATTTGATAGCAAGTAACATTTTGTTACACTACACGCATGGAAAATGTCTACAATCATAACATTTTGAAAAATATCAAAATTAGTTAGATTTGGGGCCGTGGGTGGTAGATAGGTAGACAGGAGGCAAATTAGGTAGATCTACCAAAAAGTTGGTAGATGTGACAACACTGCCGTCAACACTAGCTCTATTAGCCTTTCTTGCTCTGACATGTAAGATGTGACAGTGATAAACATTATCTGATGTGGTCGAGGTTATATTATCTTGTTATGTTTACATGCTATGATTATTTATACATGCTCGCCACGAAATAATTTAATATAATAATAATTTTTAGGAAATAGTATTCAACTGACATTTCAACTGTCATTGAGTAGTCTAAAAATAGGACACGGACCACCCAGATTGTCAGTTCTGCCCTCCTAAATAAAAAGTACGCATGCGCAATTAGTTAGTCAAAGTAAATTTAAACCCACAACTTAAGAAATAAGGTCTCTAATACATACGCGGTTCTTTGAGACATACGCCCCTTATTCTAAGGAGGGCAGAGTTGTGTGTTGTATCATGTAAGTGTATAGGTAGGTACTTACATAACGGCTGCAATTCATGCAACGCGATCTCAAGGTTAAAATGATCGAGTAAACAATCAACAATACTTGGTAAACACTGAACACGAGTTGTATCCTTATTGATCTATGAAATTAACATAGGTGCCCTACTTGCGTCGCTGACTGTACCACCTTGCTCATACAACCGATCAATACTCGTTCAATAGTGAACGATAATTTTAGTTCGTTGACCTTGTTTTGCAACCTCGCCGGAATCAATATTGAAAAACAACTCTATTTTTTCCAGATTTCTCACCATTCTTTTTTTAAATTTCCATTTGAATTTAGAAATACCTAAACCAGTTGTCTTAATAGTTAAAGTAATTTAAATTAGGTATTAATTATAAGGGAATTTAAGGGTTTGTCGAATGCCCCACAGGCTAGGCTGAATTATGATTCGATGGTGTAAGCAGATAGGTACTTATCCAAATATTTTTACGAATCTTTTTAAATATTAACTATACAAACATTACCTACAGTTGACTTTATATTTCCGTAATAACGTGATAGTGAAGTTGCATTAATATATTTTCTTTTCCATTTCCATTTTTTTTTAATATCAAGTATCTATCTTATTTTTTCATTTAAGTACACGTTCCGACTGTACAATTATCTTGTCTAGCCCGTGGCTTATCACGTTAGACCATATCGCATAGATTCGATATCAATATAAAACCTCTAGCACGAAAAAACAGTGGAAATTTCCAGTGCAACATGCACCGGACGAATGTTTTGACTTTTGAAAATGACCTTGTTTTGAAACCGCGCGCTGTTGCAGGAAAAATATCGTTTTTTATTAATGAACTGGTTAATCAGTTATGCCTCGTGTTAAATAATATTGTTATTACAGCCGCTTTTATGCTACGTTTTGCCTTTATAGTTTCTGCGCACTTATAATAATTAATCAATGTTGGGTGCATTCCAACCACAATTCGACCATACCATTCTTACTTACCATAAACAGGAATATTTCGATTATTATTCACTATTGGCAGAACCTACATACCTTTTGAATTTTTATTTGACTGGTAGGTATAGGGTTGTCATTTAAAAATTATTTATAACAAAAAATATCATCCATACTTATAAAGTCGCCGTCCATAGAACTTGCAAAAGGAGTAAGAAAACAAAACCGAACGAACCAATACACCATGGTTACTAGATCATCACGTACTTTTTAAAGATCAAGTGAGGTCTTTGCAATCATTTATACACTAGATCATTATTTTCGTATCAAGTTTAAGATAAAATAACTATTCATTACTTATGCGTTATTTTTAATAAAAACACGGTTGGTGAATATTTGAGGTTATGTCGCTCATTGAATACAAAACGGACACATTTCAAAATAATTTGCTCTTCCATTAAAAAACGTATTCCAACCGCTTCTAATTTTAAAATGCAACACTGACTCAACTCTAATTGTGTCCGTTTTGTATTCAATGAACGATGTGTCAAACAGTACTAATTTGTTTACATCGTTCACAAGTTTTATTCACGGTGACTTTATAGTCACAAGAACAAGCTCAACGTACCTACGAAGTCAAACATCATTTATATTATACACCACCAGTGGCAGCCCTTGTTTTTTTTTCTGAGCATTCTTTTGGATTTAATTGTTGATGACGCGGCTGGACTTATGTCGGGTTCCATTTCGGGATCCAAACCGCGGATAGGTAATATAAGGCTTATTTCGGGTTAAAAATTGACATTGAATAATACAAAATGTGTCCTATTAATCTGAAGTAAGCTTTATCTATTCGCTGATTGGATATAGAAACCGGACGTTCGTTTGTTAAATCCTCAGTAAGGGCAAATATTTGTGTTGTTTCTGTGTATTAAATTATTTATTTTTCTATTTAAGCATGAGTATAGGTGTATTAAATCCATCATGGACCCCATCCATTAACTCAGCCCGGCCAGAGCAAGCCGGCGTTCGGTTAATTCTTTCCTTCCGCCGTTAGGTCAATTTCGGTCTAGGTCAATTTGTATAAGGTTGTCCCCTGAGCCTGACATTGTACACAACAGGAACCGGTTATTATGAGCGTACGAATGAAGTGTTGAGTTTTTGTCCGGATAATACGCTGAACGAATACTGCTACTGGTTTAATTATTATGACGATCTTTATTGGTGAATGATTTGAATTATTAATTTAAAATTGTATTTATCAGCTGAACACACATGGGGTTGAAAAGGATATCTTGAATTAGGATATCTTTGCTTCGTTTGATCTACTCGTCCTGTTATGTTCCATGAAATAAACTAATTAAATTATTCCAGATGAACCAAGCCACCCACTTTCTGGACGGCTCCAACGTGTACGGTGCGAACGGGCGGGAAGCCGCGGCCCTTCGCGAGAAGACCGGTGGGCTGCTGAAGACCTCGGGCCCCGGAGCTGATTCGCTGCCCCTCGCTGCTGACCCCACTGCCGCATGCCTGGTGAATAGCAGTGACGCTACTTGCTTCAAAGCTGGTGAGTTGGTATATTAGGAATAAGAATTCTGGACGGCTCGCAATTTTATTGTACAGTGCTAAATGGTGCGATGCGGCTGCTGCGGGGTTATGATCGTCGACTCCACACTTGCTTTAAAGCTGGTAAATTCCTGTGATGTCTAGAGAACCAAGTAAAATTTTACGGCTATATTACACTATTCTACGGAAAAGGAGCTCGTACCTTATTAAAGAAAGATTTCTGGCCGAGAGTGTCATATTTCGGTGAATTCGTGGCCACCGGCTAATTAACATTGTGTTTTTAAGGTAAGGTATATTTGCATATATGGGACTGTATTGTAAGGTGAAGACACCATAAAGTTCTCGACGTAAGGTTATAGATTTATATTTTAAAACACAATCAATCTTGTTTTCAAGTAGCGATAAGTTCCATTTGAAATTAGCTTTATTAGTCTAACGTAACTTCCGTTTCACTAGGCGACGTGCGGGTTAACATGCATCCCTGGCTCACCAGCATGCATGCGCTGTGGGTGCGGGAGCACAACCGCATTGCGCGCACGCTCGCGGCGCTCAATCCTGCGTGGAACACTGAGAAGCTGTACCACGAGGCGAGGAGGATCGTCGTGGCTGAGATCCAACACATCACCTATAAACACTGGCTGCCTGCGCTTACTGGTAATTTTAAAATACTTTTGCAAACGACGACGCGCTGGCCTAGTGGGAAGTGACCCTGCCTACGAAGCTAGTGGTCCTGGGTTCGAATCCCGGTAAGGGCAGATATTTGTGTGATAAGCGCAAATATTTGTTCCTGAGTCATGGATGTTTTCTACGTATTTAAGTATATATTTCTCTATATAAGTATTTATATCGTTGTCTAGTACCCATAGTACAAGCCTAGAGCTTAGTTTGGGACTAGGTCAATTGGTGTAAGATTGTCCCCTTATATTTATTTTATTTATATTTATTTAAATCTCTAAGGTTAGAATTTGTTGACCTATTTGCTTTTGCCTGCGATTCCGCTCACACAGAAATTGATACTCGCTATTTCCTTATGAATTGTCTGATAAATACTACCATCTTCGGGGTCGTTAGCATCATCGTTGGGTTGAACCCAACCGTGAAGTCAGAATCAACACTCAATCTCATTTTCATGATATTAGTGAGGATTTCTTCGGAGGTTAGAACGTTTCCAGAAGAAAAAGTAGCCATCTCACTCTCCAGGCTTCTTTACTACGTCTAGGTTAGGTACATTTTGTGCGAAAACCGTGTCAATTTGATTCTAGAATGAGAAAAAAATAGTGCCAAAACTGCTACACCGGTTCATTGACAAACTATTCGAATACTTCGCAGTTCAGATTCCGTTATTTTACGTTTATACCTCATAACCCCCTTACTCACGATGCCACGTGACTTAGGCACTACACAAACGATATACCATGAATCAAGTCAATTTTAAACAGAAATTCCTTGTACTAAACAAAACATGATTCACAGTTCAATTTCCCATTCAGGCAAGGAATTCAACGAGCTGTATGAAAGCTACGAAACCGGCTACAACTCCGACGTCGACCCAACCATCACCAATTCCTTCGCCACAGCTGCCTTCCACTTCGTCAACAGCCTGCTTGACCAGGACATTGAGTTGAGAGATGCCAGCGATGCCGTGACGTCACACCGCCTGGGGGAGACCTACTTCAAGCCGGAGCTGGTGGCTAGTAGCTTGGAGAAGATCCTGAAGGGCATGGTGGCGCAGAAGAGTCAGGAGATGGACATGAACTACGATGATGATGTAAGTTTTAAAGATTTACCTACCTAAAGTTTTACAAGTCTATAGCTTGATAACTTGTAAGTTCTTCCATAGTATATTTGGTCGAGTGAAGTTGTGGTTCAGGTGACGTACACAAACGTTGCTTCAAGAATATGTAAATAAATGTTTCTCTCTGGTTGTATGCAATTTTTAACAAAATGCAAATGCAATCAAAAGTTAATTTGTTTACTTCATGTAAACCACTAGAAAGATAACGCTGCGTGGTCATTTTGAAAACTCATTACCTTTTTAAATCCAATTATAAAGAGCAATAAACAAATGACGTCTGCTCTAATTTTATGATATTATAATATAACGCAGCAAAAATCGAAATCATTTCTTGGTCGACTATGTCATGAATGTCTATATTATTTGTCTATTATTTGAACAGTCATCATTATGTACCACAGACCACTTACCCTATAGACTTCGCATACAAAGGCGCCCCCGTAAGCCATGCTTATGCTCACAGAACACTAATTGGTTGCCATGGTTCTATTGGCGCGCACCACGACGCGCACACTTGATTATTCGTTGACTTTGAACTAGCCAATCACGGTGCACTTTCCGCCCCCCGCGCCCCGCCATTTTGGCTTAATGAGATACTAGACAAACTGTTCCGAAGCGGAGTCTATAGGGTAAGTGGTCTGTGTTATGTACATAATACACGCTTTTGTTTCGTTCCACGACCTTCACCGGCACGCTGTTTACTCATGAACTCATGCTAGATACCTAGGTAGGTACAATATTTACACTTTGCCCGGCTAAAGGTTTAAACATCAGTGAGAGTCAACCGGGGCGTTGTTATTTTGCCATAATAGCTTAACATTTAAAGACGGGTTATAATGTCAAATAAAAACCTGACGTGCTAACTAGTCCCTAGAGTGATGGCACCAGTGTTCGACACTTTTGGCTGCCAGCACCAGTAATTGACACTTAAATCTTAATTCCAATTTCAAATGAATAACACTTATATTCTGTAAAATAAGAATCAAGTATTCATCATTGGTCCTTGTCCATTACTCACCCTAGTTGGGTTTTATTTTTTAACTTATGAATTACTTTTGTTTGAGATATATGCTCGCTTCTATAGTTCACACTTATTTTCCCTTAACAGTTCCTACAGCGTCTTATTTAAAATGATTACTTTGATATTATTTATTGAAAAAGCGTATGGCTCTTTTGTAATAATTACAAAGCCCGCTTTTTCAATGAAAATGTTTACTGAGTTAATGTTATTTACCAACATAATGCCTGTAAATAATGCAGTGCCAGTAAAACGGTTATTTAAACAAATAAAGGTACTTTTATTGTTTCGATTTGAGTTCAGTCAGTCGCCTATCATATAAGGTTGTTGTCATCACACGGGATAACATGTTCTTTCTCGTACAAACTTGTCAGAATGTATTCCTCTCGTTCAGTTTATTTTAAAGGCTGGTTGGAAATTTAGCTTATAAATTCTTAAGAGAAGTCACTAGTGTTCCGCGATCTGGTAAACCATTTTATTTATTTAATGTAGTGGTTTTAAAGTAAACAAGGATTATTTTAATTTAACGCTGCAATCAAGACACGCGTAAACTATTTCATCTCTTGTCCAAAGCCATCCCTTTTGATTCTTGTGTGGGCAAAGTCATCCGAAGTTGGTTTGGTAGTAGGTGCTCCTAAGTTTTAACAAGCGTCTTGTCTTTATTATATTCTTACAATATAAGCGCCTGCAAATGATGCAACTAACGTAATTGATAATGAAATTAACGGAGTTTCCTTTGTTGGGCAGCTGCGATCAGGCTGGTTGGGTGGCTTGGACGCGCTGGCCGTCGACATTCAGCGCGGACGAGACCACGGGCTGCCTGGCTACGCGCACTACCGCTCGCTGTGCGGAATGCCCGTCGCCGGCTTCCAACAGTTCTCTGACGCAATGCCGCAGGAGGTAAGTTCTTTACTCACTTCGATTAATCCTTTTGTTTGAGCTTAGAGGCCATCCTGCTTGGAGTAGATTTGCTTGCTGACATCCTGTTTTTTTCCGTAAACATTAAAAAAAATGAGAGCCAACCAAGAGAGATTTTCTCTTGGTGGACAAATAAATAGTATAATAGTAATGGCATTAGCTATATCCATCAAAGCTGATAGCAACAACAGTTAGTACTTTAGTGAGTCAACTAACATCTTAGGTAGTTGATACAGCTATCGTCTCGTTAGGCTCGTATGGAATCAAGACGCTTATCCATAACAATCAAAATCTTGTTGGAAGCGACCATTTTTTTTCCTCATCTAATTGACTAATATTAAACCAGCTTGGAACAGGTTGGATTGATAGTCCGTTTTGCAAAAGAGTATAGTTGTATTTGTGTGTATTTAAATGGTGATGGTCAGTACTATTACCATACTGGGGATAGTCCAACGCATAATAATATGTTTAAAATTGTACATGGATGACCTGGGGTCGATTGCATAATAAAGTACAAGCTAATAGTATTAGTTGTTTTGTATGGATTTTTACTAATAGTATGGGCTTGTACTTTATTATGCATAGGCCCCTTTTTATGCATCTTATTGAAAAATAATGGCCAATAAAGATCATGAAATCAGACACGAACCTAAAAATCAACTTAACATCAGTCATGGCATTGCAAAACCTACCTACCTACTTCTTGGAACCCTTCGCTCACGGCTGACCCTTGTTTGCAGGCGGTCGACAAGCTGATGCAGACGTATGACAGCCCCAACGATGTAGACCTGGTGGTCGGAGCAATGGCCGAGACCCCGCTGGCCTGCTCCTCCTTTGGACCCACCTTCACTTGCCTCATCAGTAAGTTACAAGTTCAACCCGTTAACTACTAGTCTTGGCAACAGATTTATGTAGTCCTTAAACAAGCGAATAATTAAAAAGTTTGCTCTTTGCCAATAAGGAAGACGTTCATTGTTTTGGCATAGTTCTCCCGCTATGGCGAGTGGTTTGATCACGATGAAGACAAGCTTGTATACCTACGTATACAAGATTGTTTTGTACCTTCGTTGTTAAATACATTTTTGGATGGGAATCAAACCAGTTGAGTGAGATAAATCTTCTAGCATCCATATACCACTCTATACAGATGTACATAGACTGATTTTCACCTCTTTTTCTACAGAGGAGCAGCTATGGCGCACGCGCGCGGGCGATCGCTACTTCTACTCGCACACCGACGAGGCTGGTAGCTTCACCAAGAGACAGCTCTCGGAGCTGAGACGCGCGTCTCTCGCCCGGCTGCTCTGCGACAACGCCGGGCTCACGTCCGTACAGAGGGACGTCTTCCAACCCAGTTCCAATAGGTAAGGGCACTTAGTTCCAGGTTGTATAGGTAGCAAAGACAAAAATTAAGGCACTGTTCAAGGAATTTAATTCCTAGTTCACTTTGGACTATGTCAAAGTGACATAATCAATCAAAACGTAAGAGACATCTTATGATTTTATTGAGTGTCAATTTGATAATAGTCCAAAGTGGACTAGGAATTAAATCCTGTGACTGTACAAAAGTCCATTTTTGGACGTATTAGGTCGTTGCAACTTGAGAATATTGCATAGTTCCACCTGATATCAGGAAAATGGTGTGATTAGAGGTGAAATTCTTTGATATTATTTGAATAAAATCTGAGTAGGTATTAGTGGCAGGATCTTGTGCAGCGTCCCTTCCGATTACCACCAACATAATTCCTGCTAACGTTGTTTCCAGAGGTAAAACACACCGTGACATGAAGGCATTCCGTCTTAATCCTTAGGGTGTAAAATGCGTTGCTACATTTACTGCCTGGGCCGAGATTCTAGTCGGTAAAAACCACAGTATCGTCTTTGACCTATTTTCGTATTGCAGTGGTTTTTGATAGCTCGTAATAATGGCGGCAGAGTTAAAAACAATACCACTACAGGTCCTAGACAATATGCTTTTTACCGCCTAGACAAGATGTATAACGCTCTCTTCTTAGAGCTTAGGGCTCACGGCAACAAATACCATACGAACAAGCGTTGGACTTGACCTCGACGTGACCGTCAGCTTACGGCAGTGCTATACATTTTCGATAGCTATAACGCTCTCGCAGTGCATCTTGCCTAGGGCCACTGGTCCACTAACTATTGGATGGCCCGTGTGCTTGTTTGCCTGCTACATGCCACTAAATATTTTTTATTGGAAAACGTGGAGAAAACACCATGACCATGTTGTAAACCTGTAAGGCGGCATCAAATGTGGTTCACGTGTTGTATAATTTGCTAGAAAAAAAATTGCACCAGTAGAACCTCAAAAACGAACTTCACTAATCAAAATTTATGATTTGTTTCAGCAACCCAACCGTGCCCTGTGACGAAATAAAGAAGGTGAACCTAGAGGCCTGGCAGGACCCTGGGCAGCAGCCGGACATACTCACGCGCACCAACAAGTGGATCAAGACCAAGGTCGCCGCCGGGAACGGCACCAAATAGACCCAGCCAGGGGTGACGTGGACTTTACGGCTATAGTTCCTAATGAATGCGATAGGTTTGATGTGTTGCTCTTATGACGTTTTGACTGCGACCCTAGATCGGAACATCGTATGAAGATGCAAAATTGATGACGTGGAGGACATCCTTACTCTCCGGTCTGAGCTTGTGGCATTAAAAATGTTAAATGTTAGATTATGTAGAAAATTTGTCGATTCTCTGTTATATTGGCCCAGTGGAGTTATTTGTGTGAACAAAAGGATGTTTTTAACTACCTCGACCTTTACCTTTTGGAAGTTCACGTCACGTTTAAGTAACCGCAATGTATTTAATGTATTCGACTTCTTATATTGTTTCGTATTTACAAATGAACTTGGCTGTACTATAAAATTATTTGTTTATTTTTGGTCTTTGGGGGGTTCAAAGAGGAAGGTATTTTTATTTACTCATGTCATGTACTTCATCTTAAGTGCATTAACCGTTTATTTATTTCTACAGGGCCCAAAAATATTCATTTGAACATAGAAATTTCAATACAATTTCAGTATTGTTCATTTTCACTTATAATATCTAGAGGTAAGTTCATGCCACGTTCCTTTACACGACTTTGTCGTAGGACGCACTAGTTAAGTGGCTGTGATATATTTCAGGAGAGACTGCGCATACGCGTCTCAAGGCTCCCTAGATCCATATGTTAAAAGATCTAGGCAGCTGTCTAAATTCTTAACACGTTCACTGTAACCGTTAACTCTTGATGGTGACTTCTATCTATAAACTGAACAGCAGTGGATATGTTACATAATCTAGCCTAACAAAATTCCACGGGAATGCATTTTTTTTAAACTTTTTTCTTTTTGTAAACTAGCATTCCTGCTTATTTATGTATTTCTAGAGTTCGTGTACACACGAAGTATTGATTTGATAGTTTATCTTGTTTAAGTAAACAGATGCATCGTTTTTCATGTGACGACGTCTTGCAAGTCTGCCAATGGTCAGAAAGTTAGTCCTATCGCGAGAAACTATCAACGTCTCGAGGCTTACGGGGTGTAATATTTATTGCACCAGTTGTACCTACTTAGGTTTCTGACGAATCATGTTTTTGACATACAGCTGCCTTTAGTCATCACATGACGGCTATATTATTGTCATGTCATTCTCTGTATAAGAAACGTTGTTACAGACATCTCAATTCATTAATTTGTAAAATCATCCATCACTATCACATCATTATCGATAATCTCTGATCCAGTTTCCACTGACAGCGAATATTTCCATTAGATGTATTATACCTATTGTCGGCGTCCCGGCGCCTTCAACGCCAAAGACTGGAATGCAATTATTGCGTTTATCGAATTTCAATTTAGGATATATTTCAAGGACGCCTGAATCTTAGCTTGCAATACAAGTCTTTAGGTTTGTCATTATATCTATAAACGTGCGCTGACACTGGCAAAAACTTCGCTGCAATTATGGTGCTATGCTTCATTTTTTTTTTCTAAGTTTGGAAAGAAAAACCTAGTTGCTGGCTACATATTGCCTTGAAACGTTGCCCGTGTTACTGCACCTTAAGGTCTAAGATTTAGGGTGTGTCTGAACAGAAGACTTGACGTAGATTTAGGTGTTAGTTTACGGGGGAGTTGAGATAGAATCAGAAAAAAAATGGCTAAAATAACGTTGCATTAAATTAACAAAAACATGAAGTCCCTAGGTTATTTGTGGATCCCGTAATGCACTCATTCACAGATAATTTGGGGATTCAAATAACTTAAGTAACTTATGTTTTTTTCACTGCATACGTGAGCGACAGCACGTAGATAATATATATTATTCAGCTTTTTGAGTGCTTATTGATTATTGCTTTGCCTTCTCATGGGTAAGCAGTCAGCGGGATTTATATAAAGATTATCATTTAATGATAAGGAGTGTACTTAAAAGTTTTTATGTTTACAAAATGTGTTGCTTAAGTATGCGGTCAGTTATTTTATTGTTTTCAACCACTTTTTTTGCTTATTTTCTGTATTCTTCGCAATTTACTCAATGTGTAATCAATGTTATTTTTAAATTGTTTTTGTAACCAAGGTTGCTATTCTATGATTTTATTTTAATAAAGTTTCTTTTATACTTACTTTGAATAAATATTGTTTACTGCATTCTTGTCTATTTTCTGCCCTTGTAAGGTTGTACAACTTTAAAATAGATAAACCCTCACTATATAATAATGGCCATCTCGTACCCTTACCATGTGTTAAAATTACCAAGCATTTGACTGCGAGTCGGTCTGCGAAGGACAGAGCATTCGACTCGCTAGCTAGTACGGTAATTGTAACTCATGGTGAGGGTACTGATATCTCGGCTCAACTGATTTCCACGAGACGTAGCTAAAAAACATACAGATTTAGCTTTTCTGAAGAAGGTTTAAATGACCCTAATTCAGGCATAAGAGTTATATTAATGCGATAGGCAGGGTTCTACGATGATGACGCTTTCACTGCAAGTGGCGCACTCTAGTGACAACATTGGGCCCTACTGCGTTGGCGTTACAATGGCGTTTAAAGCGAACTTGTGGTTGCTACGATTACACAAGACAATTACAGATGGCGCTGGCTATCGTGTTAAGCGTTGTGATACTTTTCAAATAAAAAAAGCAACCCCTCGTATGCGGGAGCCGTTTCAGAATTTGACGGCTCAGTGCGGCGACGTGGTCACGTGATCGGTCACGAGACACAAACCCACAGGAATGGCAGTCATACTGAATATTTTTATCGCAGGAGCGTTTTTTTGTACTTAAATTTCAACACTAAACTTTATTGGCCTAATCTACAATCTATTTTAGACCTACGCTGCTATGCAAAAAGATTCAAAATAAAATGCAGGTAGGCACGTATGGGACTGGAACGTATCCGTGCTTACGCAGTGCATGCACTGTCACGGTCGTCACGGATACCTATCTACGCGTCTAAGCATCCGAAGGGTTAATGAATTAGCAATGTTTTCATCTTTCATTTGATTTTGACCTACAGGTACTAGGAAAGTAAATACAAACAAAAAATTACAATTACATCAGAAGATAAAATAATAATAACGATTAAATATACAAGCACCTGACTATTAGTGGAATCAAACTCGCTTATATTATAACTAACCATTTGTTTAATTAATAAATTTGAATAATAATAAAAAAACTCGTGTCTGTTCGCTCAATTCGAAGCGTTGTTACCACTTGGTTGGCACTAGGGAAAGCACCCAGTCCAACCAAGGTAATGCTTTGTAACTAGTTTTCTTCATCGTCATTATTAAGCGACACCAATGTTTTTTTTACTTTTATTGACACAAACTAAGTACTTATGTTACGAATAAAACAAGGGTAAAGTTTAAAAGGAAATTGGAAGTTAAAATATATTATATTGCACTAAACACGTTTCTATAACATAATGACGTTGCACAAAAGAGATTGAAATATGATATTAGCATAAAAACACAAAAGAATTTTACAAAACATGCAGCGTCACATACCTACCACAGACCCGCATAACCTAATTTCTGATCCTACACGGCTTTCCTAAAATATTAGGTCCTAATATACCTCAACCCCAGGGGAACTTAATACTGTAACCTCAGAATCTCTGAAAGAAAAACATCACAACCCTTCTACTTACGCATTTTTACGGAGTGTAGGTAAGTATACCTATAAGTACATAATACATTATGTAGGTACTTATTTGCATTTGCATGTAATGTTCTTTATTAATACCTACATAACAACATTGGCTTTCAAACCAGAAACTTGAGAAAGAAAAGTTGTAAATCAAACAAGAATTTTAAAATCACGGCGTTTTGAAAACATTTCACGTAGTTAACCCGGCGGCTCTTTGTTTACGGTTTCCTGAGAGAACAGTTAAAATGAAACGAGCCCCAACACCGAAATAAAAGAAAATTCGAAATAATCAAATATTCACGAGACCGCTTCAACTTCTATTGTTAGTTAAAAAAGGTTATTCTTTAAAACCACGACGTTGTCTTCTCTGTTTGGATTTTGGAGTAGATTCCATTCGCACTGCGCGCTCCGTGTCACCAAAAATAATGTAACATGTCAATAAATATATGCAGAGTCCTAAGATTCTGGACCCAAGGCACCCAAAATATGAGGTAGGCTTAGGTTATGTCAGTTCTGCAGCGGCTCCGGAGGGCCATACCACCCAGAAATTGGAGCTCCGCGTCTAAGAAAGTGTATAAAATGCGAATAAATCGAAAAAAATGACCAACTGTTTTATAAAGGATAGGTACGCTTCCATGGGATCCAAGTGGAAAAAGAAATTATCCTACGCTCCCATAGAATCCAAGAGGATTTTTTTTATTTATTGTTTATTATTAATTATCCAAGTTGCAGGAGGAATACCGCGAGGAGTGCGAGGGACAGAGCTTTGACTCGCTAGCAAGTACGTTAATTGTAACATTTATAACTCATGGTAAGGGTACAGTTCTCACAACTTGATGTTACAGTGCAAGGTTTTAGAATAACGCTACGGTTTATAACGTTAACAACGGCGAAATTTATCTGTCTGCTACTAGTCTAGCCTCGGGAACAGCAGCAAATCTTCCGCTTTATGTGGGTAGCAGGTAAAACGGCGGCTATACCTATAGGTAAAAGTACTGCAATCAAGGTAGTAGAGGTGGTAGTATGTACAAGCCGTTTTAACCGTTCGTGTTTTGAGGTTTCATTCTACGTATTTTTTTTTATCAAAAAACGTTAACATTTATTTTTTGTCAGAAAATATAGGACATCGACAATGAAGCGTCGACTTTGTTGCTTCAGGGGGTCCAGACAAGATGCCAACGCTTCCAGGCGTTTTCCTTTCTATAAAATTGAACGCCTAGGCGTTAGCGTCCAAAATATGTTAGACAAAAGGAGTTAGAACAGAAAAACGTGCTGTCGATTCTACGATGTCCTCAATGTGCGCTATAATGATGATTTAGCCTTAAATTGTCTATGCTTCGCGCAAATTGAAACGTCAAGTGTCGCTGTGTCAAGTGTACATCAACTGTCAAAAGTTTATTTGCAGGTTGAAGTTATAATTTCGGCTTGTAAATAATTATTTTTATATTTCTTTTAGTTAAAGTATCGTCTTGCGTCTATAGTTTTGATGTTTAACATGTTTTAGACAATAAGCAAAGTAACGGGCGGGTCTTTGATACTAATAAGGGCAAAAAAGGGCCTACTCATGGCGAAAAACACTTCGACGAATTACTGTTGTGATATCACAAGCTAAGTAAAACTGTGTCTACAGAAGGATTACTATAACCTACATACTACGTAGGTTTAGATGTTTTTAGGTACGTGCTTAAACTCTCTATCTCTAATCTCTAAATACCTAGTTTGTAATATTGCTACAGATGTAGTAAACAATCGTTCTAGGATAACTTTGTCTTGTTTGTTAATTAGCTTACTGGTGGGTACTAAAAGTTGACTAAAATAGCAAGATCCAGCAAAACATGTTGGCGTATGATTACCTACTACATCTGTACATAATCTGTTTGGATGTTGGTTTGCATAAATTAAAATTCTTTTAATTTATTTATGAATGTTTGTAATTTTTATTTTGCACTTAGGCTACACTTAGGAATTACGTTTTCATATTCAATTATAAACTTAGTAAAGACAAAGACGCGGGCTAGTTGCTAGGTTTTCTATAAAAGTACCTATCCATAGTAAAGAGTAAGTAATTCTATTTGTGAGAGTAAGAATGTTACTAGAAATTTCATAATAAATGAATATGGCACTAATAAAAAAAAACTTGTAGCCACCTGGTATATAAATAACATATCATTAGGTACTTATCCTACTAATATTATGAATGCGAAAGTTTGTGTGTGTTTGTTACTCCTTCACGCTGCAATGGCTGCACGGATTTGGATTTAATTTGGAATGGAAATAACTTATACCCTGGATTAACACAGGGCTATTCGCAGTTGTCGACACCCCTTTGTCCACACTGTGGACAAGTTTTTAGTTAGTTTTTATTTATGTACTTTAGTAGATATTAAACTAACACAGTTCAGTCAAATTAATTAGTGTGAAATGTCCACATAATTTCGAGGGTGTGAAGTACTGGGATTTTTTTTCCCAGTGCGGACAATAGGGTTGTGGACAACTGGGAATAGCCCTTAACACATAGGCTACATTTCATCCCAGAAAATTTAAAAGTTCCCGAGGGAATGATGAAAATCGAAATCTACGCGGACGAAGTCGCGGGCAGAAGCTAGTATCGACATAATCATAGCACAAAAGTTGAAGAATACTATTTTTGTGACAAAAGTTAATCTTTAGGAAATTTGTATAATTCAACTTATATTTGACTTTTTACAGAGTTCATATCCAGATCCAACTTGCCAAAGCTAGTGCAGGTAGCGGGGAACCCTTGCTGGCCTCACCTTAAGCTGAACTCCAAGCCTGAGCAAGTCTGCGTGTCAGCACGCGTAAAGAGCTACATCCTGGCCAAATTTCTCTGAACCAAAATCTGACGCATCCAACATGCGTATTTTGAGCACCAACACAGTATGCGTTAAAAACGTGACGCATAAGATACGTCGCTAAATTAACGGTGCGTCATCATATTTTGAGCACCGGTTCGGTCAGTTATGTGATATAAGTAGATACAACAATGAAATCACCAGAAAGCGACACTGATGACACGGTTAGCCTAGTTGGTCCTCTGCCTACAAAGCTAGCAGCCCCGGATTCGATCCTCGTTAAGGGCAAATATTTGTAATGAATTGATTTTCAAGTTAAGTAATCTGGAAACAAGGACAGTTATATGTAGGCACTCCTATTAACATCCTTGTTTGGAATTTTAGACGGCCTAATATAGTTATGTATAATTATAGTTCTGTATAAGTCTTTGTAATAGTTTGGTAACAAAATCACTGCCATATTGAATACAAAAGCAAATCATGGAACTATTTAATGTATTGACTCCATTTGTTCATTTGGTTGATTCTCTAAAGCTGCCACAAATGGATTGAATGGGTGAAATAAACCTAGGTACTTGTGTGTTTAGTTCAAATAGGTACTTATTAGGATTGATGTTTAAACTGCATTTAAGAAGACAGGACTTATACAATCAGCAATCACATGTTTCCATTTATGGCAGCTCTTGTAAATTGATATGTACCTATGTTACTTACCCAGACATTGTTCATTCTAGTTATTGCACATAGGTAATAAAAAGGAAGAAATTAAATCCATATTCAATAATTTAAGTCTTTTATTTCGTAAGAAACACCATTAAACTCACTTGAGTATTACATTTGTTGCCATGCAAATGTTATTGGTTTTCATGACAACTTCATGAGTTAAAGCTTTAATTAGATTTTAACAAAATGTTATTCAAAATAATAACTGTAAGAGCAGTTTTTCAGGTAAGTATATCATAATTGATTCCAACAATGTTGAAACACTCCCCATGCAAATCATTGTCATTCTCCCTGCTTGATGCGGCTCCCTCATTAAATAGTCATTATCCATGGCCCCTGAGTACTCTGGATTGCCTGTAATGTAAAAAAAACAAGCAAACTCAGTAGGTAACTTTTTCAAGCAAAGGTGGATGGAACTTTTATGAACTTGGTTTGTGGTAGATAGTATCTTACTTCTCACTTATATTATATAAATGTGAAAGTTTGGATGTTAGTTACTCATTCACGCCAGAACGACTAATCTTGAGGCTTTATTTATTTTTATATTAGACGGACATGGCTTTGAATAAGCTTATTTAGGTAGGTATACAGTATTTTCTAAACAACAATCTGACTAAATTACACTATAACAAACAAGAGAGTCCAAAATTTGTATATAGGTACCTAGTGGAAAAATAAAAGAGTACCTACCTAAGTAACATTTTTAAAATCAATGACCTCCTGCAGTAGCTTGAACCTAGTTTAGAAAGTGCAACTAGAACAGCAGATTCAAACTGGAGTAAATGGAATAGCACAACAATCAGGTTTATCATAACTTTAAAATTCTATGGGTTATTACCTACCAAGATATAAAGCACATCATATAAGAGAATAATTAATGGGAATGTGGGACCTCATAATACCTACTTATAAGTATGCATTTATAATAAATGGTTTCTAGGAGGCCCTAACCTTAATTAAGTAGGTATGTCATAATAAATTTTCATTTCATTACGTCACCATAACATTCATCACCATATATCAAGGGAAACAGTGCGCTTACAGAGAAAGTATTCAGTGTTGAAAGAAGATATACCTAGGTACTTACCTCTCACTGATGCTTAGCAAATTAACAATCGACTTTGTTTGCGGTCACAACATCCATGTCTTAGTTGTTTGAGTGCTTGCATTACTAGTTACCTAGGTGCTGCATGATAACCATTTTCCGTTGGTCATATCCCTGGCCACACACCATGTCAAATACACGGAACCTGCAAAAATAACCATTTATTAAATAAGTAGCTACATGTTTATTTAGGTTGTTATTCTTGTGAGTAGGTTCCTAGTCAGGTGCTTACCGTTATTCACATCATCCTTACCTTTACTTCGAATAGAACTACCCTTTGTACTCTTGCAGCCAGGGTACCTGAGTCCAAAGTTGTTTTACTGTTACATTATTGTAGCAGAGTAATTCATATTGTGTAGGAAATCTCTCACAAGAAAGCTTCGGCACTTCTAATATGGTCTTGATTCGGACGACCACGACGATTCGGATACTTTAATTAAACACTTTTCATTGTTTGCAGCTCACAATAGTCACAAAGAATACATCATTTGGTAAATAACAATTCAAAAACTTGATTTATCACCGCTTGAATAATAACAACTCACGCACAGCTGATTCAAAACTCGCCATTTTGATTATTCTCTTGAGCGCCGAGCGCTTTTCTGCAAGTCTTTGGCGAGAGAATAGTTTTCTACATTTTACTGTAGAATACAGAACAGAATGCACGTCAAAAGTGCCACTTGACTAGCCGTTTGTATGGATTTTGTCATTGTGACAGCTCTGAGCGTTTTTCTGTTCGTTTCAAAATATTTACGAAAAACGAAAAGTGTAATGTTGGCTAGGTACTTTTCTATTCTCTTCGATAAACCACGTGATCAATTCGTGATCCCATACATTTCAAGACGATAGAACAGAAAAACGACAACGCCATGTGCATCTTGTCTGGACCCCCAGGTGCATCGTGTTTTTTACGCTTCGATGCTTCTCTATAAGCCTTGTTTTTTTCGATAAGTGATGTTTACCACGAGTAAACTAAAGCTTGTTCTTGAAATAACCTTCACAGTTAACAAAATAAAAGAAAAATGATGAAAAATGAGTGTTTTTAAAGTTGACGCTAAATAAATGGAATTTTCCGTACATCGTATTATTTTCTTAACACCTGCCATTTGTGAACATCTTTATAAGAAATTAATTTAGGAGCTTCCTTCCACTTTCGTTTGACTTCATTAACTGAAACGGCATTACTCTTGTGTTTAAAGAGTTTTGGCTTTACACGAGCCCCATATTTTTTAATTGGTCGTAGCTCGGGGCATTTGAGAGGATTTCGGTGTTTTCGACAAATTTGATAAAATTTTAATTATACCAATCTATCTGTTTTTTAGTGTAATGGCAAGTTGCCAAATCAGGCCGAAATAAGACTGGCTTATTATGACGCTTTATAAATGGCAACAATATTTTTTAAGACACTCATTTAGCAATAAGTATTTAGCCATTTATAGTGCCGTTAGTAAAATAAGGTGTACTACGATTGCCACAGGAACAGATTGCTTGCTACACAAGGACCTTCTTGACAAATTTATCCCATCAAAAACATACATGTGAAAATGCAAGCCAAGTTCAATGTTAAGAATATGCAATGCGTGTTTATCGACTTCACTGACAAAAATAATGAGATCTAGATGGGTGCCAAGTTCCGTAGATAATCCTGATATTTATTTATTAAGAACATACCTACAACATTCTAAAATAAATTAAAAACACAATTTCTTATTTTTTCTGCTACAACAATATTTGCTATTGAGTATAACTTCTTATATTTCAACACCCAAATTATTTACACAAAGCAAATAACTTAGGATAAACTGAAGTTTAAAATCTGACTTGGCTAGTTTTTTACCAGCAATTCAATTATTTCGAAGAGTAAAATATGACCACACAATATAAAAATACAGTAACTTGCGTTTAACAAATATGAAAACTAGCCAAGTCAGATTTTAAGCTTCAGTTTATCCTAAGTTATTTGCTTTGTGTAAATAATTTGGGTGTTGAAATATAAGAAGTTATACTTAGAGTCTGTCAAGCGAGTCGTGTCCCTTGAAAAAGGCGGTATTTTCAAAAATCTTTCAGATGTCAACACTGATAATACGCTGAAAACTATGATTGATACTTGAATTCATGTAGATATTTTTTCTATAACTTTGGTTGAAACAATTTGTACGTATCCGTATTGCAATGTTTAAAATTAAAAAGCCTAATGGTCAAATATCTGAATAGGTAGAGCTAATTTGCCTAAACTTGATGCACCTTCATTCAATAATGTATTCCCATTTCACTCACGCATGAATGAATATGCCTCAAGTTTAGGCAAATTAGCTCTACTTATTCCGATCTCTGCTAATGTATCATAATACCTAAAAGTTCATAATACCTAATGGTCTTTATTACAGAAACCGAAACCTTTTCAGGATTTTTTAAAAGGCGATTTTATAGAACTCATTAGGTTAGGTTAGGTTAGTTTCATAACCATACTGAAAAATGCACGGTTTCAATAAAAAAGACCATTAGGTATTATGAACTTTTAGGTATTATGATACATTAGGCTTTTTAATTTTAGACATTGTAATACGTACCCGTTAAAAGCCAGGAAATGACTGGTGCTCACAAACTGACGTAGGCTTTACCTACCAATTTTTGTGGTATTAGGACTAAAATATGTACTAAGGGTCGTTTATTTACATACATACATACATAAACTCACGCCTTTATTCCCAGAGTGGGGTAGGCAGAGCTACAGAATTACCAACAACTCTAAAAACTTGTTAATAATTCTGTAGCCACATTTTATTATTTTTTTTTTTTTTTTGGTCCTTTATTTACATTTTTAAAATAAAAAATACAGGCAGTATGCACAAAATACACTAAACAACAATACATTTAAGAAAAGGATAGGTACTAAACTACTTAGTTTATATAAAAGATGGAAATAATAACAAAACAAACTATAAAAAAAACACCCCTTCCAACAAGTCCGCCCGCGGAATGGTCCCCGAGACACTGGCTGCATTACCTGGCTGTATTGTTGTTTTAGTGTATTTTGTACTAAGTATATTTATTGTGGAATAAATAAAAAAAAACAAATTAAGTATTTATTAACCAGAATCAGTACTAAAATCAGAATCTAGAAATTCAATACCTTCATAAGAGAAGTCACTGTCAGTATCATCATTACGCACAGAAATTATAAAAGGGTCCAATTCCGTTTCTGTTACCTTGTCCCGAACTTTATACTTATTTTCTACATTGATAGTGTGATCTGTGCATTTTTTCCAATCGTTGGCTGTGACACTATCAAAACATTCTTTTATTAGGTTCTCCATTTCTTTGCCTGGAATTCCTAAATTCTTGCTAGCAATTTTTCGTTTTCCCAAACTCCATATAAGTTCGATCGCATTTAAGTCGCAATGATATGGTGGAAGTCTCAACACCTCATGCCCATGCTCTTTTAATACTTCCTCTGCTTCGTATATCGCAGTTGTTTTATGTTCATTGACAAGGCACATAAGCTCAGCCTTCGTGAAGTATGGTTCATAATGAACTCCATTTTCTATAAGCCATTTCTGAATGTCAGGCTTTAAATTATTCATATTTGGTGGCTTATTGATTTGTGTTACATGATAGCTAGCATTGTCCATGACAATGACACTGGGCTGGGTTAGGTTAGGTATTAATTTTTCACGTAACCATTTCATGAAATTATTTCTGTTCATATCATCATGATAATCAGCCATTTTAGATTTGGTGCTGAATACTAACAATGCATTGGGAACGAAACCCTTTTCAGATCCAGCATGGACAACAATATGCCTTTTTCCTGAAGATATTTTATCAATGACTCCGCTTGTGGATGGCCCTTGCCATGATTTTTTAACATTATAATTTTGGTGTACGTATGTTTCATCAAGGTAAACTATTAATTTTCCTTGTTTCCGCTTCTCATCAATTGTTCTAAGATATATATGTCGCCACGCAGACAATTCAAACTTTTCAATAAGAACTTTTCTCTCATTTTGGTTCTTTTTGAACTCAAATCCATTTTTGAGTAATAATTGTCTCAATGTTTCATGACTTCCAGTAAATCCAATTGATTCTCTTAAATCTGCAAGCAAACTTCGTAGAGTTGGTACTTGTTTTTTGACGCAGTAAAATTCATTGATTTTATTGCGTATTGCTGATAAATCAAAATCATCAAGGTTCGCTACAGTTGGTTGTCGTGGACGTTTTTTGCCTGGCGTGTTCCACTCGCCTTGGTTTATTGTACCTTCTTTTTTTATTCTTCGTAATGTTTTAACGCTTACATCTGAAAGTTCAATTCCTAAGTTCAATATCAAACACATTCATAAATTCAAATCACTTTATAAGATAAAATAATCTACATATAAAATATAGGAATGTAAATGAGAAAATAACTACTAACCTGTCATTGAAGAGATTCTCGTCAGGTAGTCTGTTTCAGTTTTAATTTTTTTATTATCTTCTATGGCTATGAGTTGCTTAACTAAATGATCAATTGTATTTTTTATTTTATCGTCGAAGGTACCTGAAAACAATAATATAGGTTACGTTATTAAAAATGCAGAAGAATATCATAAAGTGACTGCCAATGTTAAGTGCTGGAGTAAGATGCTACCTCATGACTACTAAACAGTACTTAAAAGCTAAATAAAAATATAAATGATGATAATTGAGAATAAAATATCAAAATGTTGTAGACGACCTACCTGATGTTAACACGATCTCATCTAAAAGTCGTCGCTTTTCATGTATTACGTCATCAAATTCACTCTTCACGTGATTATATTTGTTGATCATAGTAAATAACATACTTCTAACACTCCCTTTGATAGGTTTTGCCATTGTAGACTCAAAATATAAGACCAAATAAAACAAAAACCGTCACACTACGAGGTTATAATAAAAATTGTGACTTGATGTTTGACAGTTAAATAGTGTTGCCATATAAAGAAATCAGATAAATGGTGGTGGACACGATTCGCTTGACAGACTCTAATAGCAAATATTGTTGTAGCAGAAAAAATAAGAAATTGTGTTTTTAATTTATTTTAGAATGTTGTAGGTATGTTCTTAATAAATAAATATCAGGATTATCTACGGAACTTGGCACCCATCTAGATCTCATTTTTTTTGTCAGTGAAGTTGATAAACACGCATTGCATATTCTTAACATTGAACTTGGCTTGCATTTTCACATGTATGTTTTTGATGGGATATCATTTATTTTTGTCAAATAAGTTGGCATGCGTTTCAATAAACAAACATTAATTACTGAGTAGTTCCGGTGAATCTGTGATCTTCATTCATCATCATCAGTTTTACTTCACCAAATAGTGCTTTTCAAAAGCATATATGCACGAGTTAATATATGTATGCTATATAATACTCGTATATATATACAAAATAATAATAAATAATAATAATAAAAAATATTTATTCACAACAACACACTTAAAAAGAAAAAAAGAAAAGACATATAATAATAAAAAAAAAAGTTGTTGTGAAACGGTCCCAACTCAGCATGTGCCAGCTGTTAAGCCAGCGCTGGTCTTCCGTTGAGACCGCTCGGTGGCAGCACGGAAGGTGACACAAACAATTTTTAACAACTTAAATAAAAAACATTATATAATATGTGGCTTAAAGGACCAGAGTCCAGGCCATAAACATTAAAAAAATAATAATAAAGAAATGAAAAAATACTCATTAATCTGTGGCTATACCGGTTAAAGAGATATTTTATCTATGGCTCTATGCCTAAGCGCACAACAACATTCAAGTTTTACAGAAAAAACATTACAAAAGGAATATTTATTACCTACGTTAATAGTAAGACGCAGAGACAAAACAACAACATGAAGCCTTTATCGTGGGTGAGCTTTAGTGGAAGGAGGCAATGGAAACACAGATGTCGACAGCAAGAAAGAGCAATGAACAAAACGAACAATTAAAACGCAAAACAACAAACATTGCAAAGCTCGTGGGACATATCACTAAGGTGTGTATAACATCGGTCATATTCCGCTCGTGTCATGCCTCAATAGTTCCTGACTCGCTTGGTGACCTAACAAATATTTCTTTAATTTTGATCTAAAACAATGCAAACTTTGCAGGTTCCTTATTGGCGGTGGAATGTTGTTCCAGCATTTAGTTGCTGCGTAGCGGAAACTACCTCGAAAGGCGGCTGAGGCATGACGAGGTGTTAACAATTGTATAGCGCATTGCCGAGTTCCACGCGACCTGTTGCAGGACACATGTAGCAACTTTGTAAAAAGATATGCTGGAGCCTGGTGTTTAAGTACTTCAAAAAGAAGACAGGCCAGATGAAGCTTACGGCGGTGATGCATTTTAAGAATGGAGTGATTGTTAAGAAATGGGGTAACATGGGCCCTCAAAGGAACATTGAAGCAAAAACGAGCACAGGCATTTTGGATACGTTGTATGAGCCTTTTTGTTTTCGCCAGTAGACGTGGGCCAAAAACTGCGTCCATATAATTGAGTTTCGAAAGGATGAGTGACTCTGTTAGCTTTATTCGCAAATTTTCGTTTATAAATGGTCGGGCCTTGTAAAGAACTCTAAGCTTATAGAAGCAACTCCTAACTGAGTTAGAAATGTGCTTCTCATAACGTAACTCAGCATCCATTACAAGTCCAAGATTGCGTGCCTCATAAACAAGTTCAATGGGTTCATCCATCAGCATGACATCTAACGTTGGTCTAAGTGTGGCCAGCTGTTGTTTACTCCCTAAAATCAAATATTTAGTTTTTAAAGGGTTTAAGTATGAGACAATTGTTTGAAGCCCAAGTAGATATACTTAACAGATCGTCATTAAGCTTTCCAATAGCAATATCTACTTCAGATGGTTTACATGAAATATACACCTGTATATCATCTGCATAAATATGATACCCACAGTAAGTTATGTGCGTTATTATATCAGCTAAATATAACACAAACAGGATCGGTCCGAGGATCGACCCTTGAGGAACCCCTCTGGTGACAGCCAGCCTATCAGAAATGTGTATGGAACCGTCACTATTTGTCAACTTTACATACTGGTAACGCTCTCTTAAATAACTATTAAACCAACGCAGGGCATCACTATCAAACCCATAATAGCTCAATTTGGATAATAACAAGTCAATATTTAATGAATCAAAAGCGCGGGAGAAATCTAATAATACTAAAATGGTACACAATCCCTTGTCTTGAGCACAGAGAATATTATCAGTAATATCTAGTAAAGCTGTCACAGTGCTACGCCCCTTTCTAAAACCTGACTGAACTTCAGGCAAAATTTTATTTTTTTCTAAAAAACTGGTTAATTGCAAACACACAGCCTTTTCCAAAATTTTTGAGAGACAGGGTAATATGCTAATTGGCCTAAGGTCTTTTAGTTCAGATGGGTTAGAGATTTTTGGTAGAGGGTGCACAATTGCCTGTTTCCACAAGTTAGGATATGTAGAGGTTGAAATGGAGGTATTTATTAAATCTAAAATAATATCTAATGTATGTGGAAATGTCAAAGTAATCATGTCCAAATTAATTCTATCGCTACCTTCAGCATTTGATTTTAAGTTCCTTACAATTTTCATAATGTTGTCCAGACTGACGGGCTCTATATGGAAGACCAAATTGCTATACCTATGAAATTCGAAATAAGTCAGCTGTGAAATAGAGATCTCTGAAACACAAGGCAAGTTGAGAAAGTGGTTGTTTATGACATTGGGATCATTGAAACAAGAAGGTAGTTCAATGTCATTCTTAGGTAACAAAGTAGATTTGAGATTCCTCCATAACAGCTTAGGATCATGTATCTTATTGTTAATATTTTGTTTAAAATAGGCGGTTTTTTCATTATAAAGTGCTTGATTAACTAAAGATTTAAAGTCCTTGTAATACTCCTTTTTACTGTCAGTCTTAGCTTTGTGAAAATCAGCTAAAGCTTTGTCACGTAATCGCATCATAAGCTTTACTGTGTCAGTGATCCAGGGGTAGGAGCGATGCTTGATTACAATTGACTTCCTAGGTACATGCATGTCAAACAATGCAACCATTCGCTGGCTCAAACTGTCAACCATAATATTGACATCACCCGAACTAGATAAATTCCCGCAAATGTCCTGTAAGTCCTTGTTAAAGTTATCCAAACATAAGTTTTTCATTGGTCTGTAGACTCTGGAGTAAGGTTTAGGTATCTCACGCTTGACATCCAGTTCACAGACCACAAGGCAGTGCCCATAAAGAGAACCCACATGCTCTAAAATAATGCTTTTGGACTGCAAGTCTGTACATACAACATCAAGTAACGTCTCACTACTCTCAGTGAAATGTGTAGGCTCTGATATTAGCTGAGATAATCTAAAACTTGATAAAAAGGTATTCAATTTAGCAGTTTTCGCTTCAATATTTGATAATAAATTTATGTTAAAGTCTCCTAGTAATATCAAATTGTCATAATTCGGAATTGAGCTAACTGAGTCACTGAGAGCATCAAAAAATAGGTCAATGTCCATCCAAGGTGGACGATATGCCGTTCCAATTGCCAGCTTCTTTCCGTTAAGGGTCAAGGTCACCCACATTTGCTCAACTGATGTATGCAGTGGGTCTACGGGGTGGGACCAGGTGCGAGCGCTGACATTCCGCTTACTGTAGAAGCCTACACCCCCTCCACGCGAACGCGCGCCCAATGGTCTTGGGATGTGACGCAAGCGGTACCCCGGAAGTACGGGCGCCCGCCCCTCCTCACCCGCCCTCAGCCAGGTCTCATTGATTGCGAGGACATCAATATCATGTCGAGTGCATGAGGCTACAAAATTATCATGGTTAGTACCGAGAGATCCTGCATTATACAAACCAATCGTAAATAACTTTTTAACCATTATATAACATTGCAAATGATAAATTCAAAAAATGGCCCATACCAAAACATGTAAAATGAACCGGAATATGACCAACATTCATACAAATTATGCCTGCGCGTGCAAGATTCGCCTGTTCTGTCCCAATAACAATGATATCTATATAAATTAATATTAAATACATACACAAATCTAGCCAACACATATTTTTTTTTCCTTCTAACCAATACTTTTCCCAAAAACCCTTTCCAGGTCGGCATCCGAGCGAAAGCTGAAGGCCAGCCCTCCGTCGCTCTGCCGGGCGAAAACGCGGCCCCTCCTGGTCCATGAGAACCTCCACCGACGCTTGAGGCACTCCTCCCGGACTCGGTGGAAAAGCTGGCGATTAGCCCGCGTCAGCCTCTCGTTGACGAATATGCGACGCGGCGGGCCCGCCAGGCTCATGTCAGCCGTGGTGAAGTTGCGACGCACCCGCGCCGCACGCAGCAGGTCATCGCGCAACTGCCGGCGAGCCAGCCGCACGACGACTCGGCGCGGGCGCCTGCCGGCTCCATCGGCAGCGGCGACCGCCGCAGTCGATTCGGGCGCGCCCACTCGCTCGGCGAACACGATGTCCCGCTGCTCGAGAGACACCCCCAGCTTGGTGGCAAGGATGACGACGGTGTGGAGGACATTTTCGCCCTTCTCCTCCGGGAGGTGCCCCACATCCAGGTCAGCAAGCAGCGAGTCCTGGTCGCGGTCGTTCAACTCCAACTGAAGTCGAGCGACCGATTGTTGTAGCTCCTCCACCTCGCCGTTCCGTGGCGCCACTGTCGCCTCCCTCAATTCCACCGCATCCAGCCTCCGCTCGATCTCGCCCATTCGCTCCTCCATCTGGCGCAAGGATGCACGGATCTCCGCACGGAACTCGCGCTGCTCGGCCATGTACTCCGCCAGCTCGCGGCGCAGGGCACAGACCTCCGTCTCCTTTCGCGGCGGGGGCTCAGGGCTGGCGGTTGGCACGGACGCAGTACAAGTCCCGCCTATGTCCTTTACTGGAGTGTCGTCTGCCTTCCTCGGCTTTACCTTGCACTCTGGGCAGGTCCATTCCTTGGGCACAGCGGCCTTTTCCGGCATATGCACACAGACTTTGTGGCACTTATTTGGACAAACCGTACAGTGTGCAACGATCTTAGCGACATCTGTGATGGACAGGAATCTCCTACAAGCTGCGCATTTCTCCTGACCCATCTTCGCGATAAGATATTAAGTTGCGGCGTAAACTAATATTTGTCAAAGTCCAGAAGTTAATCGCAAGATGGCGCTGGTGTCAAGAGTTATTGTTGATCGATTAATCTATTACTGTTTATAATTTTATGTTTAAACTAAGTCTATACTGTTATATTTTATTTATATTTTCACGTTTTTCATTAAATAAATAAGTTTAAAACTAAGTCTATATTATTTGGTGAAAGTAACGCACCTACCCACACACGCAAAATGTTAATCACAAGCACAGAGATTATTATAGTGCTATAAACACCCGATCACAACAACGCTGTGCGCTGCGCACACTCTCACACCTTTAACGGACGCTGGGGCACACAACGACAACACTGACTGGGTAAACGAATACGAAACTACTATAATAACAAATTACTTTGCGCGAGCGTATACTGGCGTATCACCGTCCGTGACGTCACTCCCCGTCCGTGACGTCACTCCAATACCCTAATCGATATAGCTATACCCAAATTATTTGAAGAGTTCCCTCAATTTCTCCAGGACCCCATCATCAGATTCTGACCTGGTGACATTGGGACCAATCAGACAGTGTGCCCTTTCAAACAAAAAAAGAATTTTACCAAATCGGTTAATAAATGACGGAGTTCTGAGGTAACTAGCATAAATAATAAAATAAAATAATAATAATAATAAAACTTATAAAATCACTGTTTTCAGATTTTTTTATTTGTATACGCATAATTACCCATCTGTATGCCAAATTTCAACCTTCTAGCTTCTAGGTCACCGGGAAGTGGGTTAGGTTTTTGATGATTAGTCAGTCAGTCAGTCAGTCAGTCAGTCAGTCAGTGGTAAAAATGCCGATTTTTAGACGTTTATATCTCAATAACCGTTTCACTTTTATTTATGAAATTTAGGGTTCTAGTTGATCTAAAGGGTTTTAATACATATACCAAATTTCATGTTTTTATGTTAAGTAGATTTGGAGTTATTGAGGGGTCAAAAGTGGCTCCAAACGGTTCGTGTAAATAACACACGGCTGCGCTCGCCAGTTCCTTTTTCTTGAACTTGGCTGGACACGCTGCCGCGTGTCTAGATCTGTTTTAATCATATTAAACTCTTTACTGACTGTTTTTCTATCTGGTCCGGAATAATAATGATGACCAGGCAGTGACTTGAAGTCGAGTTTGTTGTTCCTCAATCAATTATACTATACAATATTTTGTTTTGGGAATTTTTGAATAGGTAAAGTTTCTGTTAGGAACCTTATTCTGCTTATAGGTTCTTACGAAATAACTTTTCTTCATTCTCTGCACCGTTGACTTTCATGTTTTAAAATTTTAAGGCAAGTCTCGTGGAGAAAGGGTACGATTCTTCTGTAAAGCTGCAATTGAGAACATACCACTACATCTTACCCAAAGTAATTAACGAACTCCCTAAAAGCATACAAGATTTATACCTCTCCAACCCCAAATCAATAAAACGTGTAAAAAAGTATTTTATTTCATGTAATTACTCGGATTACATCGTTTGATTGTCATATTCGTAAATAAGTGTACTTAAGTTAAGAATAAATAAACTTAGACCCGGTTTTTGTAAGAATCCGCTGGTAAACATGTCAGCCCAAATTGTAGTAACTTGATATTATAACGTAAGAATAACACATGATTGAAATTTGATCTAGCGGTTTCTTTATACAGTTGTGGTCAACTAATTAGGGACACACACGGCAAACTATGTAAACGTTTATTTAAATTCTTACGAACTTCAAAATTGGGTAATTTCCCGGCTCAATTAATTTTCAGTGTTTGCTTACATTTATATACTACAGATATTTATACACAATGAAAAACAAAGTATAGTAAATAAAATATTTAATACGAAATAACAAACAAATGGTTAATTTAGGCATTTTACAGCTGGACATTTAATTAGGGACACGGGGGTAAACGTTAAATAATGAACAAAAACAGAAGTATTTACATATAAATAATTGTGTAAATAAGAAATTTAAACAACCCCGGCTGAAATGAAAAAAAAAATAGTAACCAGTAGCAAAGCCTTTATTTTTAATAACAGCTTGACACCGGCGTGGCATGGACGATATCAGTTTACGGCATATCTCCACAGGAATGTTAGTCCATGCTTCATTGAAGGCTTCGTAAAGCTCATCTAAGGACTTAGAGCGATAGCCAGCAACCCTTTTCTTAATCTCATGCCAAAGGTATTCGATTGGGTTAAGGTCTGGGCTATTTGCCGGCCAGTCTAGAACCGAAACGGATTGACTGGTAAGGAACGCCTTGACAGATCTTGCAGTATGCTTTGGGTCGTTGTCATGCTGGAACGTCCAAATAACCGGAAGGTGTTCCTCGGCATAGGGTAACATGGTTTCCTCCAATATAGTTCTATACTGAAACTGGTCTAAATTGCCCTCAACTTTCCTGATGGGCCCGCATCCAAGTCCAGAAAATGACCCCCAAATTTTTATGTTTCCTCCGCCATGTTTCACTTGTTTTTTTGTGAATCTTGGATTCATTTCTGCGTTTACTGGTCGCCGTACATAATGTCTGCCGTCTGATGAAACCAGATTGACCTTGGTCTCATCAGAGAATAAAACATGTTGCCATTGGGAATAAGTCCAATGTTCATATTTACGAGCAAAAGCCAGACGTGCGTCCCGATGTTGTTTTTTTAATAAAGGTACTTTGCGAGCTATTCTTCCAAGTAGCCCCGCTTCTTCTAACCGCCGTCGTACTGTCCTCGCTGACACGCCTGCAGTTATGTGTGCCCCATATAATTCGCTTTTTATAGAAACTGAGCCTTTAAAAGGATCGGCCTTAGCCAATCTCACCATCATCCTATCCTCTTGGGGAGTTGTTTTTCTTGATCTTTTTTTTCTGGGCACATTTTGAACAGTTTTATTGCGTCGCACATGTTGCACTGCGTTATACACTAAGTTCTTAGAGCATTTTAAATGGTCTGCTATCCTCCGATAAGACCATCCACGCTTAACAAAGTTAACAACAATATTTCGCAATGTTTCATCACAGTTTTTGTTTTTACCCATCTTTTTTTCAATAAATTACACTCGAAAGAGGAAAATTGTTAACTCAAATGCCGCGGAAGGAACAGAAAATTGGAACACCAAAAAATAATTCAAGCAAAGTTTTTAAATTTCGAAAATAGAACACAGAGTCTGAGTCCGTCCCTAATTATATGACCGGCCAGTCTGGTTGACAAAAAAGGTTTGTATTGTATTTTATGAGACGATATTTATATGGTCTGTAAATTAACTCGTGTATCATATTATTTTAGTTAAGAAAATAACTTTAGCTACCCGTTATTGAAATAAATCATTGAAGTTTTAAGAAAAAAATATTAATAAGGAATTATGAAAGTCAAAACTCTGTGTCATCACCAAGTGTCCCTAATTAGTTGACCACAACTGTAAAACCCAACTTCAATAGTAGCCTTTATACCGAACTCACTGACTAGGTACTCATAAGCCTCTGTGACTTTTGTAGTCTTCCTTTCTTTAACACGTTGCCTGCCATTACGAATATACTCGTAGTATAATTATTGCATACTTAATGCCACCCATACAAAACAGTCCATACGAGAGTACTCGTAGTTGGCAGTTGTTCCTGATGCACACTACGAGAATATTCGTAGCTTGGCATATAAGAGCATTTTTCGTTGTCTATTGCCAACCTACGGATATATTCGTGTATATTTACGCGCCATTTTTTGTGCAGCGAGCGTGTATACCCCTGCTCTGCATGCGACTGAGGCGCGAGCGAGAATTACTTTCATCTAGAATCACTTACTATAATAAGAGATAACAATGATGGTATGTGCGGTATTGACTTATCTGATCAGATGTTATCTTATTACTCTGCCCTGAGAAAGACACTGTTTTGGTACAAAAAATTGGCAATACACATTTTTGAGATTTACATACATAACGCTCATATGATATATAACAATCAAGTTTCTCTCACACGTGACAAAAAACTAAACGCTTTGGCTTTCAAAGACGAATCTGTGAAGTAGGTATTTACTGGGGGAAAAATACAACTCACCTCAGACCTGTTCCCAATCGAATAATTTTCATTATTTGGAACGTATACCACCTACGCAGAAAAAACAAAAACCCACCAAGCCTTGCCGCGTATGCACCAAGGAAAAGAAACGCAAAGAATCAAGCTACTACTGCCCAGTTTGCCCAGAAAATCCACCTTTATGCGTTGACAATTGTTTTAAATTGTATCACGAAGAAAAATTAAACATGACGTCTAGCTAAAAAAAAATGTATGGAACTTTTTTCACTTAATAAACTTTATTTTATTTCGAATGCCAAAGATTTCATTCGTGCCCTCTTTCCCTTGCCAGCATTTTAAATAACCTATTAGCTTTAGGACAAACATCTACGATTATACTCGTAGTCGGCAGTGGGGACGAGTCTTCCGATTACGAGTATACTCGTAGTTGGCAGGCAACGTGTTAAAAACTCTGCGATAATAATATTTGGATATTTAATTTAAAAAAAAACTTTTTTTCAATGTTTTTATTAACAAATCCGGCTTTACGTCCACTTCCAAGTCTTCCACTTACAAGCTGTCGTCGTACGCTGCCAGTTTCCGCAAACCGTTTGAGTATCCTTTGAACGGTTCTTGGAGAAGTTTTCAGCTCTAATGCTACCTTTTCCATAGAAATGCCTCGATATTGAACATATTTTGACAAGCTTTATAAAAGTCAACTATAGCTCTTGATGGTTTTTCCTTTCTTATTAAACCGTACCTACTACTTACTAAATGGGTCAAAACCGAACGTCCGTGGGTAATGCAGCAAAGGTGAGTTCGTAGTAAACTTCAGCGACAAAGCCCAAGGCGCGTGTGGTAGGACCTTGCGCAGGGTCCGTCCGGATCACTACCACCATCTTATCCATTAACCTACCGCCAAACAGTAGTGTTCGCATTGTTGTGTTCCGGTTTGGGGATAAGACAGCCGGTAAAATGACTAGCATAGAGGCATTCCATCTTAGTCCTCAGGGTTGGCAACGCATTTGCAGTCTTAGGATTGCATTGCAGTCTTGTGAATGCGAATGTCTATGGGTCACAGTTTCCAGTGCTCATTTGTCTTCTCTAAGCCATAAAAAAAACACTGAAGTGACGACGCGAGGACTTGTGACGCTGGCGGATAGTCAACGTAACAAAAGTACTTTCAAATATTATAAAATCACTTTCAATTTTAAACCTCCTATTCTAGACCTTTTTAGGGTTCCGTAGTCAAACTAGGAACCCTTATAGTTTCGCCATGTCCGTCCGTCCGTCCGTCCGTCCGTCCGTCCCCAGTCTAGCTCAGAGACTCATAGTACTAGAAAGCTGTAATTTGGCATGAATGTACATATTAGTCACGCCAACAAAGTGGTAAAATAAAATTTTGAAAAATATATTTTTTTAATGCACCTCCCCTACACGTAACGTGGGGATGTCTTTTTTTTTTCTTGCCTACCCCATAGTGTGGGGTGTCGTTGGATAGGTCTTTCAAAAATATTGCGGGTTTATGAAAACAATTTTTCGATTAAGGGATCCGTTTATGAAATATTAAGCTTTAAAGCGCTATTTTTTGTTAGAGTCAAGTGTCCCCCCCCCCCCCTACAGCCAAAACTACAAGTACTAAAAATCTGAAAAAAATCTTCAACGAAAGCGCATATAACGAATTTTAAAGGAAAACTATCACGGCTAAGTAGACATGATTAGTTCCTGAGATACAGGCGATTAACGGGTTTATACCTACTAAAAATCATCTAAGACAGCGCCAAATAACTTTAAATAGAAAATTGTTTCATACATGTTGATTTTTGAGATAGTTTTTTGTGTTTGTCGTTACGGCTTCGGAACCCTACACTGAGCATGGTCCGACATGCTCTTGCCCGGTTTTTCAAATATTATTAAACAGATAATTTATATAACTTTGCCAAGTTGAAAGTTAACAGCTTTTAGAGAAAAATGCTGTGACATGCAGACAGACTAAAAAGTATAGGGACATACCTCAAATTGACGGTTTCCTGCAACGCGATTACGTGATATCACCATACAATTGCTGGGTTAACCGGCGATATGGTTACTTTACGATTATGCTACTTCCAGTGTTTGCACCAGTACCTACGGATGTTCTAGATATACAACTAGAGCAACTAAAACGATAGTCTCCGCAATTAGTACTTTAGTTTTCGCAACTGTTTTACACTAGATATGTTTTAAATCTGTTACTAGGTTTTACCGTACTTATGTGAAAAAAATGCTCGAATTCTTAACTTTATGTAAATACAAAAATTCATCAAATTCCAGTCTGTCTTTGTATTGGTATAAAGACAGACGAACTAAAAATTAATCAAGACGGGATTTGATTTAGACTTGACTGTTGTAACTGCATCGTCATCAATGTTATCGATACCAATGTTAAGTGTTAAAACTTTTTTATGTCCCGTGGATATCTTTAGGTACTCTGATTATTCTAAGATGATGCCGGTGACAGCTCATGAGAGTTGCTACGAAAAACTTTAGTTAAGTAGAAACTCCTTTTTTTGTTTTTCTAAATGACGTTTATATTTTTCAAAATGTCACAGGGATCATCTTATAATACTCAGAGTATACGTAAACCACAGAATAGATCCTGGGACCACGGCTCCGACATCATATATATTTATAATTGTAATTGGAAATATTTTTTATCCTACGTGTCCTAAATTTGAGTAATTTCCGATAAAACGGTACAAGTTACTCGCAAGATTTGACTCGGTTATTTCCGGTGTATAGTCTTGAATTTGTTACATTTTGTACCAAATTACGAATCTAATTTATCTTCATAAATCGCCGTGGTTGCCAGAGACAAGTATAGATAGACACCGCGCAGTTTTCGGTGCTTACGCAATTTAGCCGGAGGCGAAACCCATTCCTCGAGCCAGTGGGTAAGTAGGATTTCAATCTAATGATCGTATTGTAAGGATTGGAACAAAAGCTGGTGAAGGTTTACATGTAGACATTTAATTGATCTAGGTTCTTTTGGATAAGATAGATCTTCTAGAAAAGTGCGTAGGTAAGCATGAAGAGTCAAGTTTGCTATCTGTAAGGTTAAAGGCGGATAAACTAATTCAATTAATTTATAGGTAGGTCCGCATTTTAAACAATACTTTGCCAGCTTGTATACCGGTATTAAACAAGACGTTTTTACAGTCCCTGTTTGAAATTACGCAGTTTTTAATCAACGAAAACTCTCGTGACATCACGTCTCATAATGCCGACGAAAAATGTATGATGCGTGAATAACTCACGAAAACCGCAACTGCACGGAAAGCTGAGACCCTACCTGTAGATAAGCTTAACGTTATATTATAACGTTAATGAGTTTTGAATACTGTCAAAATGTATGGAATTAACATAAAAGCAGCTCATATTATCTTATCTTACAGATGGGCCCTTTCAGATGCACTTCGATCCTTTAGGATCTTTTGTGCAATTACCCTCTTACATACTCAGCTGTTCGAACGTGCAGGTTTCCTCACAATGTTTTTCCTTCGCCATGAGAGCATCGGGTAAATGCACTTATATGCAAGTTAGATAAACTCATTGAAACCAATGAGTTTTTGTAACGTACCTACATGGTCACCGCAGGGGTTCAAACTCGGTACCTTACGATCACAAGTGAACTCTCTAAGCCACCGACGCTCTCATCCAGCAGCTTCCGTCAATCCTATCCATTTTCGCTAACGATGACGTTCTCGCGATGCATCTTGTCGTCAACTCTGTCAATGTAACCTGCCGACAGTATCGTTCAAGGTTAAGGGGCTTAAGTTAGCTATAGTTTTATCATAAAATCACACAAAAAGATCGAGAATAATACTGCGAAGTGTTTATGTTTTGGTGGCCTTTTCGTCAACAAGAATAAATTGCCTGGTCGTCATTACTTTTCTACTTTTTGAAATCATTTACATTGTGCAGGTGGATTCACGACTTGTAAAAGTGTCAATAAGGTCCCATAGAAATATATCTATGATGATATCATTTAATTAATTCATTATTTTACACAAGCTGGTACTTACTTTGATCTCGGCTTATCTCTCATGAATTCCTTAATCGCTTATCCAACGAGAATTTCCAAATTCCGAATAAACCGCGTTGTCGATAACTGTTTGTTAATTTATGTATTCCCGACGGCTGACGCTGACATCGTATTTCAGTCGATATTTCTCCTCCAATCTGATAAAAGGGTTAGAGGATTGGCTTATCTAGATTAACTCATGTTTTATCAAGCTGTGTTACCTAGTTCTGGTAGAACGGAATTACGTACCGACTACCGTACAATATAGGTACTAAAGAATCCTGTAGGCTTACAGTAAAGATATAAAACTTAAAAATAACACCGACGTTACAAATCAGCATCGTACGTCGTGGTTGATTGATTATGGTCGACATTAGTTTATTCACAACTTTGTAAACCGATTTCAATGAAAGTAATGGAGATAGATAGCTCAAACGCCAAAGAACATTAGCGTAGAGTATATTTTATCGTGGAAAAATTGCATTACCCGTACCTTAGCGATAAACGACTTCTATACGGACAAAGTAAGGGGCAAATGCTAGTTTCCTTCTCCACAGGGAATTCGAGTTTGTGGATCCTAGAACTCCCTGGTTTATGAGTATTAATTAGATTTTATGAACTATAATTAAATATTTAGGGCATGCTTCGATGGTTCGGTCATTTGGAAAGGATGGATGAAAGAGATATACAGATCGAAAGTGAGTGGAAGGGTCGAAAGGGGCCGCCCTAGGCGTACTTTTTCGAATAAAATCGGAGAAATACTAGAAAAGGGCTTCATCTTAAGTACCCGAAACCGACGTGCGTGCCTGACTCGATGTATGAATGTGGAAGAAGCGAAAGAAAGGAGGGTGGGCTAATTGGCCTAATGACCAATAAGGACAAGCGATATGTCCCCGAATAGGTAATTCTAAATTGTAAAACTATTACTATGACAGGTGGTTCGAAATCTTTGTGTGAAAAAAGTTATTGCCATGCAAAGACCGCGGTTTTTCCAAGTAATTATTCTAACGTCGTCTATGTAGGCGTCCCGATGTTCCAGATTTTTAAATATTTCACACAGCGATTTAAGATTTCCCGCCATACAAAAAGTTGTAGAAGATGAAAAAAACTTTCAAAGGAGGGCTGGCTTGTCATTATTGGTTTTTAGGCCAGTGTCCATACAAAACTAAACATCATCCTTTGTCAAGATCGTTGCAAGTGGAAAGAAGTGGTCACTTTTGAAAAGCAAACTTAAAGTGATCCTTTTACATGTAATGTGTCATACCCCATGTCAGGTCACAGGCTGGAACTGACTGACAGGTTACTTTTGATTATGACGACTCAGTCGCTTATCTGGTACAAGCATAAAGGCTCAGTTTCATTGCGCGATAGCCGGCATGCTTTTCGTGATACATTGCGTCGCTGCAATAGCTCTCGGCCCAAACATTTCTACAAGCATGCGGGCTAACGACCAATGAAACTGTACCCTTACCATGAGTTACAATTACCGTACTCGCTAGCGAGTTGAATGCGTTAGTCCTTCGCACTCTATAAGAATACTACGAGGTCTACGAGATACAGAGCATTCCCCTCGCTAGCGAGTACGGTAATTGTAAGTCATGGTATGGGTACTCAGCCTTAATGTAGGTATGTAAGTAAGTAAGTAAAATTCTCTTTAATGCGGTAGTAAAATTAAGGTGTTTTATTGCAGTATTGAGAATGCAAAAGTCTATGTATGAGTCGTAAGATCCCACTTACCATCAGGGTAGTGATTCTCTGAACAACGACGTACGGACGAGGGAATGTCCAATCGGCAAGTTAAAGTAGTCCCAACACTGCGAACAAAACATAATATTTAAGCGCGTGCATTTTCAATTTAGCAGCATGATTTCTGCCGATGGATCGAACGTATAAGGCTGCTTAATTGAAAATGCACGCGCTAAAATGTGTTTTGTTCGCTCTGACGGGACTACCTAAACTCGCCGCTGCGAATTTGCTCGTTCGTCCGCCTGCGCCCGTCCGTTGTTTTTGAGATAATAATACCTACCCCAGGTTGGCCTGTGTGATCGATTGCCTTCTCCATTCCAAGAAAAATAAAATATCAAATCCTGGTTACCACTTTCTTTCTAAATAGTTTGAGATGCAGTCGAACTTTATGATTAAAACTGTATACTAGGCTACAAGTGAAATCAATTTTTATTCCCTAATGTTTATACCTAGTGTTGTAACGTTTATACAATTTTATTCCATATTTTGACGTGTAAAAATTGCCGGACGTGTGAAATTGGATTGTTGACGAATTTACAAATAAGTGGATATCTGCGTACCCTTATTTACAACATAACGAATAATAAAAACCGGGAAAAAGCATGTCGGACCATGCAAAGTGTAAGGTTCCAAAGCCGTTACGACAAACACAAGAAACTATCTCAAAAAACCACATGTATCTGCTGTCTTAGATGTTTTTAGTAGGTTTAAACACTTTAGTCGCTTGTATCTCAGCTCAACAAGGGTTTCACGAACCCGCAATATTTTTGAAAAACCTCACACTGGGTTAGACGAGAAAAATATATACATCCCCACGTTACGTGTAGGGGAAATAAACTTAAAAAAAAACAAGATTTTATTTTACCACTTTGTTGGCGTGACTAATAAGTATATTCATGCCAAATTACAGCTTTCTAGTACTAAGTCTCTGAGCCAGGCTGCGGACGGACGGACGGACATGGCGAAACTATAAGGGTTCCTAGTTTGACTACGGAACCCTAACAACAGTTCTCGCTCGTTTATTTTTCGGACAGCAATAATATTATAAAACAAAGGCATAAAATATTTCTGCGTGTATAATTTGGTTACACAAATAATAATAATATTATAGGGTTTTGTTATTATTCAGTATTATTGTTATCCGTATAGCCAGCGAGTAATGTTTACATTAAACTTGTCTGAATTTTGAAAGGTCAGCTCACCTGGGATTTAAGCCACCCACAACACGGATATAATTTCGTCTTGCAAATTACTTGTAACAGATGAAAAAATGAGAAAGTACCTATAATGTAATTACTGAATATGTAATTCAACGATAGGTACTAATTTCATTACTTTAGTTTTTGACCTAAATAGGTTAGTTTTGTAAATTTAGTGACTATCCGCGTCACTTTTGAATTGTGCCTATTTAGTATCAGTGTTTTTCTAACATTAAAATATTTTTAATAGACGAGAATCGAGTTTCAAGTTTGTAAACTAATATTTACAGATATTTAAAGAGAAGAGAAGTTCGATTATCTCGAAAACCACGCCACTTTTACAAAACCTATAAGTGCTTTTTAGGGATCAGCCTAAAGTGCCCTGTCGATGGATAGAACCTTGTCCACTATTTATTGGACACCCTGTATAAGCTGCGCCGTGTTCACTCGTTCGATCGACCGAACGCCGTTTTGAAGAGAATATCACCCCAGGATAAGCCGCTGGACCTAGGGCCTTGAAATTTGGAGAGAGTATTCCTTGGGTACCCTACCAACCCTACTTCAACCGGAAGAAACAGAGGGAGTAGCGAGAGGTTAATTCTACGCGTACGTAAAAAGCGCAAGTCATACCGCAAGAAATGAGCACTGTCTCGCCAACAAACTGCGTACCTAAGCAGTTTGGCGAGTAACTTATAAATTGATTTAATTGTATACATGTCTTTGAAAAATAAATTAAAAAATTAAAAAAAGCTAAGCTAACACTAGCGAAACCAGTTTCTTGCCTTGTTTGCTCAAAATATCTGGGTTCACACCGGCCTTTTAAGGTGGTTTTCCCCCGGTGATGCGAGACGAGACGAAGCAAGGCGAGAATTTAAATTTGAATTACACAAAAAAAACCTCCTCGCACATGTTAGTGAAAAAAAAACAACAAAAAGACGAGTATTACAACATTTCTTGGTGCAATATTGAAGCGTATTGCTGCGTACTCACACTATTCTTGCGATGGCTCGCGTGGTAACGCACTTACTAATTAGGTACTCTGTAGTTATGTGCATAAACTTTATGTCAATAATTAGCAGGGTGCTCTTCAGCCGATTTGTAAAATGTGAAATTACTATACGTAGTATTTATCTAAGAAAAATATCATGCGAGCTCGCTTGCCCTGCATCTTGGCTTGCCCTGCATGTATGTTTGTATGCTAATGTACGGGTCAAAACTTTCAAGTTAAATTTGAACCCCTCCGGGGTATGTTGGGCCAAGTGTCAGAATGTCCAATGTGTCAAAATTAGCTCCCAAATGTTAATTAAAACTCTGTTGTAAAAACTGTTATCAAATGGCAATCAAAATATATAATTCTCTTCCTATCGTATGGACATATTTGACAAACAATGCATTCTTGACTAAACTTACTAAATTATTAATTGAGGGAGCATTTTACTCACTTGACGATTATTTTATGAAATGTAAATCGATGTGTTAGATTTTTTTAACTTTAATAATGATTTAATGTCCCTTATGGTTTTTTTTAAATATTATTTATACCTATGACTACAAATTGCATGCCTTAAAGGTGAAATAATGAACTGTATTAACTAATTTTTAAGATCCATGTAACATTATTTCGAGCAATAAATTGATTTGATTTGATTTGATTTGAATGACAAGGAAATAATGCCCAACTGTTAAAATGCCCAGTTGTCATAACATCCAGGTGTCAAAACAGCAAATTGTTAAAAAGTCAAATTGTCATTAATGTCTAGTTACTGAAACCACAAATTAATTGTCAAGTCTAATTGTTTAATAGTCCCGGAATGACACAGACAACCACAACAAAGATCAGTAATACAAATGGTTTCCGCTCACCAATCGTAGGCTAATATCGCGGCCATTTTGGGGTAAATCTTGTGAGGTAAACTTGATGAGGTGTCATTCAGGTAAACGAAATTCGAAAAATATAATTTGCTAGCTTGTGTCCACAACTCCGTCTGTGTAGAATTACCCCCTCCCACTGTGTAAATTTGATGACAATACAATAAAATGCAATATAATAATATTATAACACGGAGCCGATCTGATGATGGAGTCAGATGGTGGCGACAGAATCTCTGCCATACTTAACATGAACCCACCGTGTTGCGACTCATTTGTTTGGTCTTGACAAACAGACAATGACTATGCAAAAAAGTAAAGTCGGCATTTAAAAGCTTCTCGGAAAAATTAACTTTTTGCTAGAAACTTATTATGATTTAAAAGTCTCTTCTGGTATTTAATGCTGTAACTCATGAGTAATTCATGATCTATTGTTGGACAGTTGGTAAACTCATGCATGACATATAATTTTAGTGATATGTTAAAGAAAGATCTGAGTGATTAAATTTGAAACCTTTCTAGAATCTCTATATTGCTATTGTTGGCTGTGCCGCAGACCAGGGAAGTGATTCTCTCAACAACGACGGTCGGACGGACGAACGAGTGAATGTCCAAGCAGCGAGTTTAAGTAGTCCCGTGAGTGCGAACAAAACATATTTTAGCACGTGCATTTTCAATTTAGCAACACGATATCTGCCGATGGCTGTCAACATGCAAGTGCACATTTGCGAGGGGCGTCCTATTAACCAGGACATTTTGAGCAATTTCAAATGAAATTGCTTGACCCATATATGTTTTTGCCACGTCAGCCTACCGTCCATGTGCATGCCTAAATATTTCGCATGATCATCGTTCGGAATTTTGTCGTTGTTGATTGTCACCGGGGGACAAGGGTCTCCCCTGTATTTTAAAATATTACAATGAAAAAGCTCACACATATTTTAAGTATACCACCATCTTTTGTTCGGTTATGAGCATAAATAAATATGAATATAAGGGGATAATGTCACAGCAATTGATCTAGTGCAAAACTAAGATCTGGGCTTGTACTACGGGTACTAGACAACGATATAAATATTCAGGAACAAGTATTCGCGATCATCACACAAATATCTGCCCTTACCGGGATTTGAACTTAGGACCGCTAGCTTCGCGCATGGCAGAAGTGGACATAGCTCAGTTCTGTAGTTATCATTGCTATTTATTTATTTCGTGGCGTCTACATAATAATAATAACGTAATTTTGCCAATGTCAAGTATATATAAGCAACGTTGTACGGTGAATCCTGTCCTGTCGTCGAAGTCTTCCAGTCATAGTTGTTATGACTCTTGAAAATGGCGAGCATCCTCTTCAATGGCTTGGTGTGATCTTGACCGCTAACTCATTTGGAACCATATTTTCACTGTTATTTTATTTAATGCAAGTTCTTCATCAATGTTACAAGTCGTCCCACAAAACTGCCCTGGATTTGCGAACCAAAATCAACGATGAAGTAATTTACAAAAAAAATAAAAATGGACAGATGTTTTCAGAATGACAGTCAGCCATAGACCGTTCTGTAATTCCCCAACCTTAAGGGCACTACCTTAGGTACAGTCCATTGGCCAATATGTTGGTCTGTCAGTTCATAGTTTACGTTTTATGCCATAGAGAAGGTAAACAAGCATACTGGCCACCTGATGATAAGTGGGGTCGTGGAAACATAGACATTTGCATTCTCAATAGCACAATCTTAAGACTGAAATCCTAAAACCCCTAAATGCGTTGCCAAGCCTGAGGACTAAAAGGAAATGCCTTTATACGAAAAAAAATACCGGTCTTATCCCCGGATCCATTGTCTTAACACCAGAAATGAACAATGCGAACACTGTTGCTTAACGGTATGTTAAAGGATAAGATGGTGGTAGCTCCGGATGGACCCTGCATAGGGTCTACCACCACTAAAATTACTACTTTACTTATTATTAGGGTTCCATACATCCCTTCACATATTTTGGACTGCCAGGCGGAATGCTATACTTGTGACTAAAGAGGGCCCAGACAAGATGCACTATGCTAGCTAGCGTTTTTCTTCGTTTAGTATCTAAGCCAATCGCGTCACTGGAAGATGACGTGATACGAAAAGTCACGTGATGTGCTATTGAAGCGATTGGTTTAAAAACTAAACGAAGAGAAACGAAAGTAAGCGTAATGCATCTTGTCTGGGCCCTCTGGTACTGTTAGTCTGTGTGCCTTTTAATTTGCAAAGACATCGCAGCTGCGTGAGTTAAGCCAGGCTATTTTAGCTTAGCTTGCCGGTGAGGCTTGCGCTTTAGTGAGCAGTACAGTCAGCATCAAAAGTAGCTAAGCAGAATAACATGCTCAAAATGATCTAGACACGATGTATTCTCTTGACAATAGAGTTGAGTGCAGATCATTTTGACCTCTTCGGTTGCGTAGCTACTCCTGCTGCTAACTGTACCTATACAAGTATATTTGCAAACGCCGTGCGGTATTTTCTATTGTCATTTTAAACAGGGACACTCAAATCAAAGAGGTTGAAAGCTGAGCATAGCAGTAATTACACTCAGGAGCAAAAATAACGGGTCAGAGTGCGTTTTTCATACAAACAAGGCTATTTCGAAGCCTTGGTTCCTCGCCAGGGGATACTTGTAGTGAAATCTGATGATGAATACCCCGAGCATCGATACAGAACGCCCAGAGTGCCTAGGACACCCAACTGATTGAATCTGCTTCTAACGCCGGAATTGTGCATACATTCACAAAAACATCTAAAATGACCATAAAATGTAAGAAAAACCAAATGCTGACTCAAACTCTCTTGCTGCGGTGTCAACTGATTGTGCGATCAGTTAGGTATCTTAAGAACTTTTGACCTGCTCTATTGAACCTTGGTGTATCCACCATTAAACCTCACTCAGAACAACCCCTGGCTAGGAACCAAGGCTTCGAAATAGCCTCGTTTGTATGAAAAACGCACTCTGACCCGTTATTTTTGCTCCTCAGTGTACTAATGCGTTATTATTATTAAGGTACCATGATGACACGCGTTACTAAATTTTGAATTATTTCATCGTCCTTTACACAATTGTTACTTGTTATCGTAGTCATAATAAATAAATGAATAATTTATAAAGCAGAGTCATTGTACTTGTGACCTTAAATATAACAAGCCTTAATCATTTGAAACATGTGACCTACAACATACAGGTGCAACCATATACTGTAGGTATCTACCTAATAGAATTACATAGGTAGGTAATCGTAAAACTGTAGACAGCTATATAAAAAAAAAGTACGAGTTGGACTCGCGCACAGAGGGTTCCATACCGCCGCCTCTTGAATTTGATTTCAAATCGACACTTAACTTGTTTTTTCCAGGGTTTGTAATATGATCATACCGAATTTATTATTAATCGTTATCTTATTTTTTTATATTTGTTAGTAAATCCGCAGTAATAACACATATTTAAAAAAACCATCCCACTATCTCTTACGGTTCAAAAGATACAGCTGTTTAAAGGCTGGACGGACGGACCAAATATTGTGTTTGATTTACATCTTTTTGCTCACATTTTTTACAGTACTACTTTACGTCACATGATTAACGATATTTTTCGCCAGGCATCGAAGGGCTTTAGGGGATTTTCCTGATAAGATAACCAACGCTATATTTCAGTAAAAACAACAAACAATAACAAACTCTGACATTGCCATATGAAAATCGATATGTTTTTACTTTAAATTTTTTCATGAGATTCTGGGTCGGAATCTCGGCCCTGTTTGCCGTCATGGTTTGTTCGCTTGTCCTCTTGCTTGTCCACTTACCCGCATGTCCCATACCTACAATAAACAGCATTTGCCACGAGAACGAAATATTCTCTATGTCGCTTCAATCCTCCGAAACCGCTGCGTCTCGCAAGGGTTAGTCAACGCGAAGTGTAAAATAGTTGTATGTGCATCTCTTTCTGTAGTTTAGAATAATTGTAGAATTTTAGTTCTGCTTAGTTTTTCCGCCTCCCTTTAACAACTGTCATTAATGAGTGTCGTATACAGTCGACTGCAAACAGATGTATCCACTTTTGAACCTTATAACAACATGCAATAAGGTGAAAATGTAGATACATCTCTTTTTAGTCGACTTTATAGTTATTGTCAAGTTGCAGACATGTTAATTTAAGATTTACCAACTTTTGAGTTTGTAATTGTTTACTGTATCTACTTATAACTAAACAAATAAATTAAGATAGTGTAAGCAATTTTTTTAATAATTATTAGTAATTAATTATTATAGTACCAGTTGCTGGGTGCTGCGACAGACTGACAGATCGGACAGGACGGACGCACCCGCACTACACGATTTACCATCAATTGCTAAAAAACGTGCCACAGACTGATTCATTTCACAAAGATATCATTCTACCAAGCGCTTTTTAGACTATATATCACGGTTCTTTAAAAGTAACCTAACCAAACCCATGGTTCTACAAAACAGTCCTGAAATAAATCGTAAAATATTTACTGCTTCGGAAGAAAAGCGTTTTTCTAAATGACTTGTTTGTGAAATGTTGTTTTGCAAGTGATTGGCTATCGCACTATAAATATAAAAGTTCCTATTTTTAACCTTTTTAAAACATAGTTTGAACCTGATTATCGAGTCACCTCGTTTCCATAGATTATGTATGAAATAGGTACATCCAAACTGTCGCACTCGCGCCATATTGCGATGGAACCAGCGGTGCAAGTAACGACGTTAGGCAAGTATGTTAGAATTTCTCACGATACAAACGTAAGGAGTCAGCGGTTTTAAAGATGCAAGTTTAGAATTATTTTAAAACTAGACATAGGTGTTAAAATGTAAAGATGCCGGGTAAAATGCAGTAAATAGAGATTAGCGGGTTGATATAATTGTCAACCCGCGAACCGAAATGTTTTAAGTAATTTTCAACAAGTTATGATTTATTTTAGACTAGTGACTACCTTCGCTTTCGTTTGTGTGAGTATGATATATAGCCTACAGCCTTCCTTGATAAATGGGCTATCTGGAGACCAGTAGTTCTTGAGATTAGCGCGTTCAAGCAAACAAACAAACAAACAAACAATCTCTTCAGCTTTATAGTATTAAGTATAGATAGTATTTCTAATTTTCTATTCACCCTGCGAATCTTTATTCACCTCACCTTACGGTACTTACACCTTAATAGTTTTCTTCTGTTTCATTTATATTTTGTGCTGGATTATTGTAATTATAAGTTACCGTAGGTACTCTCACTGCTTTGTTAGAAGTGCATAATGCAATTAGCATTAGTCGTTCGATTTTGCCCGCGTCTTTTCCCACGAGGAACTCTTTGTCCTTCATTCAAGAAATATATTTTCGCCGGAAAGAAAATATCCAAGTCCTTTTCCAGGGTTCAAGAGAACCCCTTCCATATTTCATTAACACTCTCATCATCTGTGTCATTATTAAGTTCAACAATGCAGTAAACTACGATATTTAGCAAAATTTTGCAAAATTATTTCGATATCTTTAGGGCATACCTCTATTTATTTATTTGAGTAGTAAGTTTATGTTAGTGTATCGAACATGTTGTCTCTATAATAAAAATATTGAAGAGAATATCTATTTGCTAACACCACATTATGAACCAAACATCACTATTTACATATTTCCACGAAGGATATTTCTATCGCAAGCTCAAAATATATACAGCCCGCGTCGTGCGAGCAAAAGCAAGAACATTCATGCATGCGTAAATGCATGCAATATATCTACATCTACACTAATATTATAAAGAAGAAAGATTAGATTGTTTTCTTGTTTGTTTGTTTGCATAGAATAGGTTCACAGATTTCAAAAATTATTAGATTATTAGAATACTACATTATCCCCGAGTAACATTTGTTTTATTTTTCTGCGCGGACGGAGTCGCGGGCAACAGCTAGTGGAATATAATCCTGATTAGATTATAATTATTATTTTGATGACAGATTGAAATAGACGTAATATAATAGTAGATTGTACAACAAGGGCATAAAACAAACCATTTTTACCGAGACTTATGGTATCCAACCGAGCCGGCAGGCGAGGTTGGATAATTAAGTCGAGGATAAAATGGGTTTTAAGACCGAGTTATACACTCTGCTTTTCACTTCGATTACGAGAAAATAAAACAGTGATAATGTAAAAAAACTTTAATAAGTTCTTTTGCATTTTTTTCCATGTGATAATGTAAAAAAACTTTAATAAGTTCTTTTGCATTTTTTTCCATGAGTGTGTTAGGTGTGAGCATTATTTTCCTCTTCACTAGACGACATTTTAATTAAATTCCATAACACAACAAGTTTTGCAAAGAAAATAACTAATTAATAGTCCAAAACCTCTTTCCCGCCACTGTATTTCTGTCAAAAAATTTTTTTTTCTGTTTGCGATTTTTGACTTAGGTCGAACGCAATACTGCCAAGTTTATACCTACGTTGATTTTTTAATGTTCTTGTTAATAATGCTTGTTTTTAATAGTTTTAAATTTCTTCTTTGTTAGATGCAACTACGATGCAAATATAAATAAAATTAAAGTAAATTTATTCAAATAACAAGTTTATTTAATGTAGTCACCTCGTCTGTCTGGCTGTAGGGCTTAATTGTCTTAGTCTATATGACGACAACCATTTATGCACTAGTGCATAAAATGCGATTTTATGCAGCCTATACCCAGCATAAAAAAGGACTTTACGAGCATGAGAAGTGAAAATGGTATTTAATTCATATTACGATATTAAACTTGGTGGAACCCATGTTTACCCAAATTTAATACATAATAAATATTTATGATTCTAGATCAAAAAATAAAACCAGTTTGTTTTGAAAAACCCGATGCAGTCCGTTCCGATGATTACCTACTTCTCGCTTGTAGGTATTGCTTCAAGGACGCTGACTTTATCAAGGAGGAAGGAACAGGTTGGTTGGTTCAACAAAAGGTCTACGAGGTGTTAATATCCTAGTACCAACTCTTTAGTGAACTAATACGAGTGAGTTTTAAGCTACCTCCCTAATTGAGGATGCACATGCTAAAATATTATTTACCTTGGTAGTAATATCATGACCGGAGGCCATTGTGAGACGAAAACGTCATCATTAGCTACAGTTTTGTATTGGATAGTAATTGTTTAAAATATACCATTTAAGGAAAACTATTTTCTATTTCTGTATTTTGACAATATTATTTTTACTTTCTAAGTAATTATGGAACGAGGCCGAGGAAACGAAATGTATGATGGATGTTACATCATACATTTCGTTTCCTCGTCCGCCGGACCAGGGCAGTCGTGCCTCAGCCGTGCCGTCTGCCGTAGTACTTGTACTATTACTTATTCTGTGGTAGTACAAAGAAGCGCAGGAAATCCGTTACTTCTTTGAACAAGGAATGGCGGTCGTCGCGTGCTTTGAGCAGGTACGCGAGCATGTAATTTGAGATAGGTATCAAGATATATCAGCTGCAGTACTTATTGTTTAATAAGTCCTTACAAGTTGTATTAAAATTTTGTCAAATTTTGAGTTTCTGTTAAATCAACTAAAAGTAGATGTTATTGGCAATAATCTTAAACGTTTGTTATCGGGTGTTTATGGGCCGCGATGATCACTTTCTTACCATGAGGTGACTCGCTTGCTGGTCTGCTTCTTTTTTCACATAATAATAACAAATTAAATTATATCTCCCTCCTTTGGTAATATTATTTTTTATGCAAAGAAAAGATAGGAAGGGTAGATTAGTCTCTAAAGGATTGCCGTCTTTGGATGTGGTGGGCATGTTTTTATCATCATCATCATTAAAGCCGTAAGACGTCCTCTGCTGGACTGCTGCTTCCCAAAGTTTGCCACAAGGACCGGGCCTGCGCCGCTTGCATTGATCAGTTTCCCACAACCTTAGCCATTTCGTTGGTCCTGCATGCTAAGCATATTTTTAACATCTATTTACATTAAGTACATAATTTTGAATCATTCCGAATTCATCAAGATTCCGAATTTTCATAATTCTGAAATTAAATAATTTTGTTGATAGAAGACTTAAGTTTTTGTAATCAAACCTAACCTAACCTAAATATGACAATTAAATTATGTATTTAATCTAAAATAGCTCCAGCGTAACAAAGCATTCGGAAAATTTAAAATACGGAAAAAAAGTAATTGGGATTTTTAAGGTGTTCCTCTATTTACACATGCCGTTAAATTATATCCCTTATGTAAAGAGTCCCCGAAAAGATCACTTGCGAATGACAATGTTTACGTGATTAACCGTTTCAAATGACAAGCTATAACATATAAAAAAAAAGTTATTGATGTGATCTCTCATTGGGTAACGTAGTATCGATATCAGTTTAAAGTTGTCTGATATCTGTTATATTTGCGGACTAATCGCCTGGCATACACTTAACGATTACCCACTTTATACACGGACCTCTCGGATTTCGATAATTTGTGCTTAAGGCCGCTTCCTCACTTGGCGGTATACTTGCAGTAAAACAAGGAATCGGTAAGAGTTGCTAGGCAACTAGTGGCGTCTACCAATCAACGTGCAGCGTTTATGCCGACAGTAAGTTTTACTGCACGCATACCGCCAAGTGAGGAAGCGGCCTTAGTGTGATGAACCTGTGTTGCTGCTTGTTGTATTGGTCTATATTAGTGTATGCGAACACGGCTACTTGGTATATAAGTTCGCTAGGCAGTATGAAGCTTCAATTGAAGGCGTATCATTGGCGCATGCTTCATTCGTTACTAACGCCACATCGAGCTCTGCGTCGCTATTGTCTAATGCACTCGTAATCTCAATTGGCTTCAAAGCGGAAAAATTGTTTTCATTTTGTATGCAGACAAGCCTTCGATTTTCAAAATGGAAACAATCGATTGCGAGTGGGTTAGACAATAGCCCCTCAGGTTGAGAGCGCAGTCAATAAGAAAACAAGTGTCATTTGTTAACATTGACCGTCAATGGACGGCGCATCAATTGCAGGCAGTCATTTTTTTTTCTTCATTATTTTGCTGTCAATACCGTAGTACCTACCTCTCATTGACAATCCCTTCAATTATCAACAGTAAACGATAATTTTTTGCATCGATGGGTATCAATCACGTAAACATTGTCATTCACAAATTACCGTTTCGGGGATTCTCACTCAAGCATAGGCAAAGACAAAGCGGTTCGACTGTAGCAACGTGCAGTAAGGGAAATTGATTCCTAGACCACTTTGGACTATGTCAAAGGGACGTAATCTATCGAAACGTTAAACGACTTGTTATGATTTTATTTACAGTGTCACTTTGACATAGTCCAACGTGGTCTCGGAATCAATTTCCTTGAGTGTACATAACAATGGGTTACAATATCACTTTGGGAGTCTGTCCCGTATTTTTATTTTGCCTAAACTTGGAGCAATTATTATCTACATGTGCGGGCCAGATTTTAATTATAACTGGGTGTAAAACGCGTTAGTTTTTAACACCGAGAATAAAAACAAATAGAGGGAGGCTGGCACAGAATTTGCAAGTATATCAAGTTTAGGGAGACCGTAAAAGCCAACCGCTCCCCAGCTAAATGGTTTTATGTAAAAGGAAGATAAAAGCCAGAAGAATATGATATACAGCGGGAACGGTGATACTCATATATTTTCATCAAGAAAGAAAAGTTACGGTCAATTTTGATGGTCGCTAGGGGCTACAAAACATGGCAAATATTTTGTTTGATGAGTTACATTTAATTTTACTGTACGATTGCTTTGTTTGGTCTGTTAACTTTGTACAGACTTAATGGCTGCAATGAATCGGACTGCGTAGTATACCTACAGGAATTGCTATACTAAATATGAAACTGGGGTGTAATTCTCAAAAACGCGGTCGGACGAAAGAACGAGTGATTGTCACTGCGGCCCGTTTAAGTAGTCCCGCCAAAGCGAACAAAACACATTTTAGCGCGTTCATTCTCAATTAAGCAGCCTTATACGTTCGAAAGAAGACATGTTGCTAAATTGAAAATTCACGCGCTAAAATGTCGTTGTTCGTTCATTCGTCCGACTGCGTTTTTGAGAGAATCACACCCCAGTGTACCTAAATCATGCGCTTGGTATGGGTCACATCGCAACAGTACGTCGTAACATGACATGACAAATACCGTCAACATAACTGGTACTGATACGCGTTACGATGTTACGATCAAATGTCACTAAGCGGACCTACCTTTACGGCACTTAAAAGTGCCTCCGGTTTGATGCTTCTCTCTCACTCGGTCTCTTACGTTCTTATGCAAGTGTAACCGACTTTACTCAAACCTGAAAGACTTTAAATGCCTCTTCCACAGTACAGTCAGCATCAAAAGTAGCTAAGCAGAATAACATGCTCAAAATGATCTAGTCACAACGTATTCTCTTGACAATAGACTCGAGTGCAGATCATTTTAACCTATTCGGTTGCGTAGCTACTTCTGCTGCAGACTGTACTATACGTATTACCCGTTTATAGCGATCGGCCATCTACGTCCCTATCCTATTTGTATTAGACGCGAGTACCATAGGTACAGTTACTTGGGAGTGCAAGTGTGATACTTAGGACAGCCAGGCGAACAATATTAAGAACCTAGGGGTAAAGAAGCCCGAGACAAGATGCATTCGGCATTCGCTATCGTTATTCTAAATGTATAAGATTGACGTAAGCCGTCAGACGGTCTCGTCAAGTGCCTACGTCAATTCCATACACTTTGCCAGTTTTCGAAAATCGTTTACGTCAGCGATAAGAAACTTGTCTAGTTTCACAGGGGGGTTATTATGACATAGTTATGCATTTCAGTGCTGAAGAAAAGGACAGAGCTATATAACTGATCTAGCTCTGTCCTGTACGCTCGCCGAAAAAGGAACTGCATAGCTATGTCATAATAACTCACCTGTACCTACTTCCTATTTAACATATAAAAAAATAACGATTATGAATCATGAGCTATTATTTCATGTAAATGAACTCCCTTACTACTAGGTACACCTAAAGTCGCAGTCAATAGAACTTGCAAAAGATGTAAACCAAACCAAACGAACCAAATCACACACATTATTCTATAATCACGTACTTTTAAACATCTAGTGGGGACTTTGCAATGATTTATACACTAGATCATTGTTTTCTTATTAACTTTAAGATAAAATAATTATTCATTGTACGTTATTTTTAATAAAAACTCGCTTGGTGAATATTTGAGGTTATGTGTCAAACAGTATTTATTTTTTTACATCGTTCACAAGTTCTATTGACGGCGACCTTACTAGATTTATTTTGAGACAGTTCTTCGCGGTTTGGTTCTATGGTCGTTTCAGAATAACTATACCAATCCATGATGGAAATTGTATTTATAATACGAGGGCTGCCTTTTAAGTTCTGTCGTTTGCAAGCCTTCCGTGATTGCATAAAAAAGAACTAGTGTCATCTTAAAATATTTGAAATTAGAATTCGAAAACAAAAGAATGACTCGAAATCGGCCCAACCGTTTTAGTACAGCGCTCGTTCAAAGTTGACAAGTCAGTTGTGAAAATGGAAATTTCGAAGGAAAATTTACGTGCGATATTTTTTTACAACTTCAAAAGGGGCTTAACGCGACTTCAGTGCTTCGAAGAGTTGACTACGGTTTTCAATGATAAAGCACCATGCCTCCGGACTGTGGAACGCTGGTATTTAGAATTTCAACGTTGTTGCTCTAGTCTTGGTGATAGACATCGTGAAGGTCGACCAAAAACAGCCGTAACCCAGGAGAACATTGATGCTGTACGGCAACTGATCGTCGAAGATCGCCATGCGACATACCGTGAGATAGAAGCTTCCTTAAGTATTTCAGGGACCAGTGTTCACAGTATTTTGCATGATCACTTAGGCGTAAAAAAGTTGATCTCTCGCTGGATACCACATTTACTCAGTGAAGACCAAAAAACGGCTCGCGTTCGATGGTGTCGCAAAACTCTGCGGCAATTCAACCGAGGAAACTCGAAACATGTTTACGACATTATCAGTGGTGACGAATCTTGGATATATGCCTACGAACCCGATTCTAAACAGCAGTCGACTGTTTGGGTGTTCCAAGATGAGCCAAAACCGACCAAAGTAATACGCTCACGGAGCATTTCGAAAAAAATAGTCGCCACGTTTGTGGCGAAAAGTGGCCACGTGGCCAACATCGTGCTCGAGGATCGTAAAACGGTTAATGCTGACTGGTATACCACTGTCTGTTTACCAGAAGTCATCGGCGAGTTTCGAAAAAATAACCCAAGACGTCGTATAAGACTGCATCACGATAATGCGAGCTCGCACACCGCCCGGCAAACAATTGCGTTTTTAAAAGAGCAAAACGTCGAAATTCTGGAACACCCGCCGCACAGTCCAGACTTAAGCCCTAACGATTTTTTTACTTTTCCAAAAATCAAGCAACGACTTCGTGGTCAACGGTACCAGACGCCTGAAGAAGCCGTTGAGGCATACAAAACGGCCATTTTGGAGACCCCGACTTCGGACTGGAATAAGTGTTTCGAAAACTGGTTCGATCGAATGAAAAAGTGTATTACATATCACGGTGATTACTTTGAAAAACAATAAATACCATTTAACACTTAAATTGTCTTTAGTTTTTCCAAACGACACAACTTAAAAGGCAGCCCTCGTACTACATACATACATACATTAAATCACGCCTGTTTCCTAGAGCGGTAGGCAGAGCCTAGACCATTTCTTTCCACTTGCTACGATCTTGACAAATTTCTTTCGATTCTTCCACATTCATACATCGAGTCATGCACGCACCTTTTCCAGTATTTCTCCGATTTGATAATATTATGTACCTACATATTGTAAGCACCAACATGTTTAATCACTTTTCACCTCCGTTGACTTAGCTCAAAACTGACTACTCTATACATAATAAGTGCAAAATGAATAAAGTAAACTTATTCCACTCGTAACGTTAAAGGTCTGAATAGGACTCAAAATGTAGGGATTTAGACTTTTGTGGCCTGGGATTAGGTTTACGTCGGTATTATGCGAAAACAGTCCTAAATGAAGGGATGGACATTGTGATATTTCATTTTACTGTTTAATTCAAGACTTTATTTTGGATGGAAAATGTAAATACACTTTTATAACCTTTATGTCGAATTTCACCAACCTCTTGACAGACGATAAGAGTGTTGACAGCTGTCAAAATGTATGAACTAACAGTCGATTAACATTGATTACCATTAGTTTAGTGAAATTGGTAGGGTAGAAGTACCGTTTGTGGCCACTGTACCCTTTTTGGCCACTTTAAGTTGAAATGAGTATTAAAAATACTGTAAATTTTAAAATAATATTCATAAGTAGTCAGGACTGAAGACTTATACCTATTTATAGATAAAATATAAAAAAAAAAAATGTTATTTCAAAATGCTTTACATATTCGTTAAAATTTAGAGTGCCTTATTTGAGCAAGAACTCCTGTGATTCTTCAACATGTTGGAAATCACTCAGTATGGGAAACAGTAATTGCAGCACGCCTCTGTTAAAAGGTTTTACCATTGTTTTTTTTTTTTTTTTTTTTTTTTTTTTAATGGCTACTGTCCAGTGGGACAATTTTGCCAGCGTCAAGGTTGGAAGCTACAAGAGATCGGTTGTAAGAACACATCCAAACGGTGAAGATAAGTAATCAGTTGATAGATCTAAGGACAAAGAAATACAAAATGTTAGAATAACTACGACTACAACAATAAGATTGTTAGCTCTGTCAAGCTGACTGACATAACATAGGACCATACCATACACCAGTAATATATATATGTTTTTTTTTTTTTTTTTTTATAGTTTGATGTTAAAATCATTAATAAATTTAGACAAAACATACACAAAGGGAGTGTTTACTAAAGTTAAGAGATAATTAAGATTAGTTGGTAAGGGGATACAGTCAGGGAGAAAGTTGTAAAGGGAAGCAGGGATAATGGGACAATTAAAAAATATGTGATCTGGTGTACCCTCATCTAGTCCACATTCACATAATGAGTGGTCACGCACTCTTATTTTAGCCAGAAAAGATGGAGAGCAAGTGTGGCCAAGGCGCAGTCGAATTATAGTGGAGCACGTAGACTTCTTGACTTTTTTAAATTTAAAAAACCATGGAGTAACAGGGAGATTAGGTTGGATGCCAGCATAATGTTTGCCCTTTGAGAGCCGAGTAATGCTCCATTCCTCAAACCAATGATCAGTCATTTGTACTTTAGCAGAAGTTCGCAAATCCTGGCTGTAACATCTGGGGTGAGAGGGGCAACCAATGTTAATCGCTTGTTTGGCGCAGGCATCAGCCTGCTCATTTCCGACAATACCAGCATGGCTCGGGATCCAGGCCAACACTACTTGTATGCCAAGTAAATGACACCGATGGAGCACCTCTCGGCTCTTAAGATTTATAAAAAGGTTATCCCTAGCGCGAAGAGGAAATTTAACCAAATCTTGGAGGCAACTGAGAGAATCTGAAAATACAATTGCCTTTTCAATCTTGTGGGACTCAATATAGGATAATGCCTCATATAGAGCAATTGCTTCACCCGTAAAGACTGATGTTTGGGGAGGGTTTTTGAAGCTCAATACTATTCTATAAAGAGGGATCCACACGGCTGAACCAACACACCCTTCCACCGACAATTTGGATGCATCCGTAAAAATAGGGAGCCAACCTTTCCAATTCTCAGACAGGATTCTATTGAAAACATTGTTAGCCCCAGGAGATTTTTTCTGCAATCCAAAGGAGAAAACAATGTTTGGCTGAAAAATAAGAGCGTCATAATCAACGGTATACAAGGGGTTGCCTGGAGAGGATAGGAGGGGGGGAGATTCTGAGAGTTTCGACCAGCTCTTCACTAGGCATGGAAGATCCTTGTGAGTCCAATATTTGGAACCAGGGATTATATTGGCTAAGCAATTAATTCGCTGCAGTAAAGGGTGAACAGAGGACTGAGCCGCCCTAAAAAAAAAACGATCAGAAAGATATTGTCTTCTAAGTCTAAGAGGAGGATCTAAACACTCTACTTGAAGCGCATTGATGGGGGATGACTTCATTGCTCCGCAAATAAGCCGCAAGCACTTTGATTGAATCTTATCAAGGCAAGACAGTGCAAGTTTGCTACAAGGCTCTAGCAGAAACGACCCATAATCAAAGTGACTCCGGATGATAGCATTGTACAGGAGCTTTTGAGAGTAGGGGTGTGCACCCCACCAGGCACCTGATAGAGCCCTCATAACATTCACACTTTTTTCACACTTGTTTCTTATATAATTTAAGTGCGAGATACCGGTTAAGCGACAATCAAGGTAGAGACCCAAAAACTTCACTGAACTTGACACAGGGATCGGTATATCATCCAAGACAATGTCGATGTCCGGAATACGTCTTTTTCGGGTAAATACCACCACTGAACTTTTTGAGGCAGATAAACAGAGACCATGGTCTGTAAGCCAAATATTAAGATAGCTTAAACCAGAGTTCAAGGCGACAGAACACTCAGTGATGGCATCAGAGGCATAATAAAGTGCAATATCGTCTGCGTATTGAAGGATGTCGCAGAAGCTGTCCACCGATTTGTCGAGGTCAGCAGTGTAAAGACTGTACAATACTGGGCTCAATACGGACCCCTGAGGAAGGCCCTTCCAGATAGTCCTAGGAGGGAGCAGGGAACCCTGGAAACGCACACAAATGGAACGGGCCATAAAGAGGTTGCATATAACTTTGACCATCTTCACCGGCAGACTCAGCTGGTGCATTTTCTGCCTGAGTAACGGGAGTTGGACGTTGTCATATGCTGAAGTTATGTCTACAAAAACAGCCACCAGATGTTGACCCCGAGAGAACGCCAGCCGAATGTCCGATGTGAGAATACTTAAACTATCCATAGTTCCCATTCCTTTGCGAAACCCAAACTGCGAACCAGAAATAATCCCGCGGCTTTCCAGGATCCACTCGAGTCTGTTCTTAATAAGGTGTTCCAAAATCTTAGATAACACAGATGAAAGTGCAATAGGTCTGTAAGACGAAGGATCCTGAGGGTCCTTACCAAGTTTTAATATGGGGATAATTATCTGTTTCTTCCAGGAATCTGGAATCGAGCCTGAATCATATATTTTATTAATTAAAGAGAGAAAGAATAATTTGGATGAATTAGAACATTTTTTAATAAAAGAATAGGTAATTCCATCTATGCCTGGAGTGGAATCACGAAGATGATCCAAAACAGGAGACAATTCAGAAAAAGAAAAAGGTTCATCCATTCTATCAGAAGACGATAGCGCTACAGGAGATAAAGATGGAAGACAGTCCTCAGACGGGGCGAAAGCAGGGGCCAGTTTATCCAAAAAACCATCCAGCCACCCGGACGGGTCGTTGGATGAAGGATTACACTCATTCAAGGACCCACGAAAACGCTTAATATTTTTCCATACTAAGGAAAACGGAGTGCAAGGAGATAAGCCTTCGCAAAAACGGGACCATCCAAGGCGCTTTTTGGCCGATAGTAGGCGTTTAGAACGTGCATTAATAGATTGATATGCTAGATAGTTATCAAGATTAGTCAAATCTCTAGAAAAAGTGTCCTCTGCGTCATTACGGTTTTTGATTGCGGCTGTACAGTCAGCATCCCACCATGGAGGTGAAGACAATTTGCCCACAGAGGCGTTTTTAAGAGGAATAGCCGAATTTGCCGCCATAGTAAGAATTGAGACAAACTGAAAATATAAGTCTAAAAAGTTATCATCTGATACCGGAGGAAGAGAGTCAACTCCAACAGAAACCAGAGCGGAAAATTCAGGCCAGTCAGCCTTATCTAGCCTATACTTTAAGAGTGGACGAGATGAAGTCAAAGATACTGAGACATTCGTAGAGAGAGAAATCAAAATAGGAAGATGGTCACTTCCATAAGAGCGAGAGAGAACCCGCCAGTCAATACGGGATGCTAAACAAGAGGAAGCTAAAGTTAAATCCACAGTGCTAGGGTTTTGGGATGGGGATGTTCTCCTGGTAGGAGAGCCATCATTCATCAGGCATAGGTTAGTGTTATCAAAAATGTCCAAAAGACGAGAAGAGTTAGAATCACAAGAGGAGGAGCCCCACATGATATGGTGGCAGTTAAAATCACCCATTACTATTAAAGGGCCAGTTAGAGATGAGAGAATGGAGTCTAATTCTGCGAAGATAGAGTAATTAGGGTGAGGGATATACAAAGAAACAAAACTTAAATTTAAAACTTTACAAGCAACTATGTTAATGCCTGATGAATGAGGAGGAATGGGGATCAAGGAAAAGGAGAGGGAACGTTTTACAAGAAGGGCACATCCATCCCATCCATCAACACTATCATCTCGAAGACACGAGAATCCAGGCACCCTAAATGGGGCACCAGGTCTCAACCATGTCTCAGAGATGGCCAAGATTAAGGGATTATACTTGTTAATTAGAAAGCAAATTTCTGATTTTTTGTGACGAATACTTCTGCTATTCCATTGAATGGCTGTACAAGCCATTATCTGTATTAATAACAGAAGTCAATTGAGTCAGCATTTCAAGGACATTGTTCGGTATGGCATCTGAGAATTTTGAGAGGAGGTTCACAAGAGTACTGATTAGTAATTTAATGAGATTATCATTTGGCGAAGGGTCGAAGTTAGAGTTTAAAGCACAGCCATTAGTTTGAGACGTCTGAGGTGTGCATGTGATAGCGTCATGAGCAGCCCTGTCAAACCCTTGGTCAAGAATGGGGGCTTGGCGACGGGGGATGAACACAGTTTTCTTGTAGGATATATTTTGGGGGCGAGAGGGTTGGGAAGGGGAAGGTGAGGAACTTTGATTAATAGGGGGCGTGGGAGGGTATACTGGGGAGCGGGCTGTGTCGGCGAAAGAGCGCCGGACGGGGCGGAAACGGCGGGACGCTTCAGAGTACGAAATACTTTCTTCGGACATTACAAGTTTTATTGATTTTTGTCTGGAATGCTCAGGACACGAGAAACTGGTTGCGAGGTGAGGACCAGAACAAAACAGACAAGATACGTTCTCCTCTGAAACATTACATGAAGCACCTTCATGGGGTTGCGAACATCTAAAACACCGAGGGTTTGAGCGACAGCTGGCTTTGATATGCCCAAAACGACAGCACTTGTTGCATTGTATGGTGGGAAGTCTGTATAAATCAACAGGCAATGAGGTATAAAAACAAAACACCTTTTCGGGGAGAGTTTGACCAAGGAATGTCAGAGCTACGGTCTGGGTAGGTATCCATGTGGTTACATTATCAACTGACATTTTCCTGTTAAGGCGGCGAGCCTTAATAACCCTACAACCATTATCTGGACACTCAATTGAATTAACTAGGTCCTCCAGTGTCCAATCAACTGGGATGTTCCGCACCAGGCCCATACGTGTCAGACTGAACATTGGGATAGATGCTGAGTATTGAGCATTTTCATTAAAAAGTGGATGTGCTAAATAAGCATTGGCATCACCAGGACTGTCAAACTGAACTGTAACTCGACTGCGACCACTTTTCTGAATTCCTCCTTTAGTAATACCCCTGATGGAGTATTTGTGCATGAGTTGGGCAAATTTCAGAATTCTGAATGGTGAACCCGGAGAGGGATCATCAGCTTTAACTACGTAAACTATAAACGGACCTTTATCATTTGGGCCGTAGTTAAGTTTAGAACCTGGAGCAAACTCTGGCACTGTGTATGTATGTTGTACAGAGGCAGACGCAGGCATCCTTGTATCCCTTTTATGAGACAAGGATAAATTATTATCATCAGACTTACGTTTTTCACCTGGTTGACGAATGACACTTTCGGCCGGAGGAGATTGTCCCAACGGGGGTAATGAAATATCACCGCCCCCGTCAGGGGGCTCCTCATCGGCCATCACACACTAAAACAAACACAAAACCAACACCTACCAGTTAAACCACCACCAGACACAGATAATAATCACTACTGATCGAATTATCAACTAAATTAACAAATATTTTTCGTGAGAGATAAATTTTGCACGTGTAGCAACCAAAACGCCGGAAGCGGAAAAAAAAACACCATTGTTTTTATCTTTATCACAATAAACAGGGAGTAACGGAGGCCGCCTGACATACCACTTACTTGTCAAAACCAGCTTCTAGACAGCTAAGAAATATTGTCAAAAAAGTTTTACACGTTTGCCAGGTTATTGTATTGCAGAGTTGACTTTTGGCCAGACTATAATTTGTTAACCCTATTGACATGGGTGTCACAGCTGTCAACTTTTTTGATCGCATGTTCGATCACATGTTTTTTATAACATTATTATGACCTTAAGATAATTTAGCCATGGCGATTATAATTAATGTATGATAATTCATTCTCTACCCCCGGCTGGTAGGCTGTATAAATATATTTGGTGCGCGGGCGCCGGCGCTAGTTGGTGCGCACGGGCCGCAGCAGTGGCATTCGCGTAAAGCTCGCGCATTCCGTTAACCGAGAGTTAATTAAATTGTAGTTTAAACGTGGACGTTGACAGTGTTGGTGGTTTAATACTATTGTTTTTAAGGTAAGTGTTTTTTTTGCGTTTTTCGATTATGTTAAGAAATACATTTTATTTAAGTATAGGGATAACCAATAAGTACGTTTGTTGTTTTTTGTTATTATATACTTCCGTTATTAATACAATTACAATTATATTACAATTTGAATTAAAACTAAACGTATTAAAGTACTCATGTTCATAAATATTATCTAATAGTAATTAAGTGAAAAACTTTTAAATTAGGATTCTATTAGGTAAGTATGTTTAAAATGAATCGATTGATTGGATTCAAATATTTATCTTGAGTTCGAATTTAACATTCGAAAGTTACGCAAGTTAAGTTTATGCGATATTGCAACAATAAACAAACAGTGTGTACAATATCGACGGTCATCGTCGTTGTTGCGGGTAGGACGATAAATGCATTTCATTTGGTTATCTTTATGCGTTTATAACCGGTTTAGTCTTACTCGTAAAAGTTTAGTTTTGTAGCGAAAATTGAAAACGATAACAGATATTAAGTAGGTAAGATTTAAGACTGAGCGTACGCCGGACGTACAGTGGCGCCCTCATTACTTTTATTGTGTTTTCTAATAAACTTAAAGTATTTTCTTGAAATTGGACGAAATGTTTTTGTATTATTTAGAGTAAATCTCATTGGCTCGGTTAAATTGTATTACAAGCACCCTTAATTTGGCAATCTATGTCACAGTGAACATAACATAATGTCCCCCCTTTTGTTTGGATTGTGTTTTTATTTTTTTGCTGATTCAAAATCAAAAAAGGTTCGAATTCCCGACATTTTTTATTTTTGCCAAATTAAGGGTTAGCTTGCGCTTCTTCAAAAATATTCTAGGAGATATCCTTTATTAAAATACGATGTAATCTTTAGCCTTATAAAAAGGTGAGTTTCAAAAATATTGTAAGTACTTACATAGGTAGTTAAAATAACTTAATTAAGAAAATTTTAAAATTGTCTTTCTGTGGTTAATTTACGTAACAAAAAGCAAAATATCCTCTTCATCATCGTCATCATTATCATCATCATCAGCCTATACTAGTCCACTGCTAGCCATACTTGGCCTACTGTTCACCACCGAGCTCGGTTCTTGCGACTTCGAGTCCGAAGGCGTCCTGTACTATGTCCCGTATTATGGTCTTTGTTGTCGCGGTGGATAAAACATGCGTCGCACTCGCACATACTGGTCTGAAAGTGACAGATGTTTTATCCACATCGATAAACCCGGGCATAAGAGTCTCCATTCAAGAACACGATAACTCCATCGTTTATCGGGTTCTGCGGGTTATCTTGCTGGCCCATTGCCGCTTCAGCTGGCTAATTCGATGAGAGCTACGTCGATAACTTTAGTTCTCTGTTGGATCACCTCGATACGAAATCGATCCTTCAGAGAAACTCCCAATATAATAGTTCGCTGACTAACATTAAATTTGTGGACCAGCCCTACTGCAAGGAAAATAATAAAGCTTCTGTAAATTACAACAAATAAAAAAAAAAGATAAAATACTGGCGTGTAATAAAACATTTCAACGTTCTAATATTGTCTCGCTTTTTAATTATTTATCATCGAATTAGGAAGTTGGTAAGTAGCTTAACTTTCGACGAGCAATAAATAATAGTGTGTACGGCCCTCGGCCAAGAAAATTTCGTGTCAAAAGAAAAAAAGTTACCAGCCTGACTGTTTGGCGTAAACTTTTGTTTTGTTGTTATCGACATCGAAGTCGAAGGGACGACAACTCGGTGAGTAATTATACGTAAAGGTTTGTTGATCTTTAGTATGTTGTTGTTACGCATAGACCTGCAGTCAGTGACATAGAGGCGTGTAAATATTTTTGTTTTCTTGGCGACGCATAATTTATAACTTGAGTATATGAAACAATAATTACTTTTAACAGGAGTAAAGAGTTGGATCTTCAAATGTATAAAATGTTAGGGTGATAGGTTGGTATTAGAGATGCACCGAATAGTGGTTTCACCGAATAGCGAATACCGAATACTATTGGGTTTAACCTTTACCGAATCGGATATTCGGCCGAATTATTCGGTTTACCAATTCATCGTTTTGAGGTGTAAGCAGGATCTAACATGTACGCTACGTGTCGCTGCTGGCTAGATGACGAGCGAACCGTACCTCACCGTCCGCCAGCCGCGCATCACTATGCTTAAAAACATCGCACAATTGCTTTATTTTATTAGCTTTATTCAACACATTCTTCATAGGATTTCTTTGACTTATAATATAACATAAATCTTACATAAGAAGCTTTTTCTTTTAGTTCTATACCGTGTCGTGTAGCCAAGAAAATAGAAATACTCGAACCGAATATATTCGGCACCAAAACCGAATAATTCGGCAGAATACAAATAGTGAAAAAGATGCCTAATACGCCGAATACCGAATACGAAACGAATATTCGGCGCATCTCTAGTTGGTATCCTTTAACCTGTCACCAAAAATTTGCGTTCGCATTGTTGTGTTTTAGTGTGGCGATAAGACAACCGTAAAATTACTCGCCTAGAGGCATTCCATCTTAGTCCTTATTGAATATGGGTCAGGGGTAGTCAAACTACAACGAGTACAGCCCGCGAGCCAATCTAAAGCGGTTCTAATGTCCACATCTACCCCGTGCTTTCAAAACAAAGTTAATATTAATAATTGTAATTAACTAACAGGATGTGAAACAAAATGCATTTTTTTCTTGTGATTCTGCGCTTCCTTACATTACGTTTTGACACCCCTAATGAAAAAAGTTTGCCCATCCCTGACGCGGACACGGGGTGGGGGGGTCGTGTCACACGCTACATCGAATAACTGCTTACACGTAAAATAATACATTACGAATTCAATTCCGCACATAAATTCCGATTATCCCACTTGAGAGGCACAGAGGGCGCTGACCTCTAGGAAAGGATACCACAACTTTGATATTTGTATTTCTTTACCAATCACGACTACGGGAGTCCACCTAAATTCTAACTTCAAGTTTGAGCGTAGGGCCCCCGACTAATCCTGATTCAACATGAGCTGAGCAAGCCGGATGTTACACGGATAAAGTTAAAATGACATGCCAAAAAGTTTTTTCATTATTTCCAATTGACGGGTTGATTAGGCAACATTAAATGACACTCCAAAAACAAATGAAATTTTAATTACAGGACTTTTGTTCGTTAACGTCTTTGTTATGGCTACGAGTTAAATTAGTTTAGTTTGTTTGCTTTCTACGCAGGTGAAATAACAAAATGAAGAAGACTTAAGCCTTGAGGCACGCACTTTTTGGATTGAACGCACGGGTGTGATTCTCTTAAAAATGCGGTCGGACGAACGAACGAGTGAATGTCGTAGCGGCGAGTTTAAGTAGTCCCTTCAGGGCGAACAAAACACATTTTTGCGCGTGCATTCGCTCGTTCGTTCGTCCGACCGCATTTTTGAGAGAATCTCACCCTGAGAGCGGGCGCGGGGCGGTGTGCGGCGTGTCTCCATACAAAGCGTTCCATGAGCGTGGCAGAGGCGGTTTTTGTATGGGAATCGCTGAACCACGCGGTCTCTGAGGGTCCAGACAAGATGCATTACGCTAACTATCATTTCTATTCGTTTAGTTTTTAAACCAATCGCGTCACTGGCACATCACGTGACTTTTCGTATCACGTCATCTACCAGTGACGCGATTGGTTTAAAAACTAAACGAAGAGAAACGCTAGCTAGCGTAGTGCATCTTGTCCGGGCCCTCTGCTGTCAGTGCGTCAGCGGAGTAAACGGCAATGGTTGGTTGACGAAGCTAATATGTGAATGAGGTAAAATATGTAATTAATTACACCTAAAATTAACAGCATCGCTAAACACAATAACAATATAGTTAAGATCGAGTTGAGATTAAAAAATATTAGCTCCTTTTTTTGGATGTTTTGTATCGGACCAAATGAAGTGTTTGAAAGTTTTTAAAACTTTACTGCTCTTAATTCATAGTATAGATGACATTCTTAACCAGAAGGTCAAAAAGGTAATATAGACTTAGTGCATTAAAAATAAAATGAATAACATGCAAAATAAACCCACGCTGGAAATCGCTATCGACGCTGGAAATGATAGGTATTTGAATACCAACGTTTTAAAATATTCGCTGATTCTAACGTATCAATATGCCAAAAAAACCTGTTAGTCAATTAGCTGTTCTGTCGTCGATTAGTTCGTTAGAATCAGCGATTTTTTTAACGTCTAATGATGGTTACACGGTGTTCGCAGCACTTTTTTAGGACATTAGCCGACCTAAGGTTGAAGATTTTTGAATAAACATAGGATCTTACAGGCCACATTTTTAACTCTTTGATTAATGCCGATATAGTACATACATACCAATACATACATATCTTCACGCCTTCATTCCCAGAGTGGGATAGGCAGAGCTACAGAATTATCAACAACCCTAAAAATTGGTTGACAATAATAGCCATGCAGAGGCCCTAGCTAGATTATCGTTAATCTGTATAGCGATCTTGCTTTACATGTAGAAATGGCAAGAACAATAAGTTTATTCTAAATGAACGGTTGTACCGAAATGTACCGCGACTGTAATTGACAGTAGGGACTTTTTTAAAAGATGTTCTGAAAAAAAGTCATGCATATATACAGATTTGTCTCAAAACGGCTACAGAGCGTAAGCGCCACATTGTCTTTTCTACGTCACCACTAAACTACAACGCGGTTACAAACAAAATGACGTCATTCCGACCACTAGTCCAAAGCAGTTGTATCATAGGTACCACTGATAATGATAATATCTATATTTTCTTCTCTGTAAAGAATCATACGCTGTAAAATTCAATAAATAAAACCATTTATAGGATGAGCAGGCCAGAGGCCCTGGACAATATGCATTCGACGAACGTTATCGTTATTGATTGTATTGTACCTGCGGAACGGTCGCATCGAGCGCTTGTCCCTTCCATACATTTCGACAATTTTTTAAAATCGTTAAGCACCTTGTTGAAGGGCCACTAGTTTTTAACGGTTTTTGTAAAAAAAAATCTGTTCTTTCTTTTACTACCTTTATTTTCAGTAAAATGTTAGGAATTAATAACTTCGCGGTTTAACAATTAGTTGTAATTAGAAAAGTTCAATTCAAGATTAATTCTTCCTTGAAGTCGTTCAACATACAAACATACATACATAATTATAGCTACTGAGCTTAGTTTCAAGCATGTTAGTTACTTATAATGTATTTAGGTAGGTAAATTATATTTTAAACGAGCAATTACCCACTAACACGCCCAAGGAGTTGTTCTACGAAGCGCCCTTAAAAAAACGTTTACGTGTTAAGAGCGGTTATGCCGTTATACCTATACAAAAATGATACAACCTGTTACTCCATTTTAATGTAAAAAGGCCAATCAAATAAACATATTGTACCTATCCCGAGCTCGAATTCTACTTTCTATCGACAAAATAACGTTAACGTATTGACATCAAGCAAATAAAAGTTGTACGACGATATATGAGAAAAAAGGGCGCATGATTCATAGAACCGTGAATTATCAGTGACATACATCCCCCTCCCCAATGTACCTACATTATTTACATTGATGCAAACATGTCTTGTAATTGTTATGTGCAATCACAGACCACTTACCCTATAGACTCCGCATACAAAGGCGCCCCCGTAAGCCATGCTTATGCTCACAGAACACTAATTGGTTGCCATGGTTCTATTGGCGCGCACCACGACGCGCACACTTGATTATTCGTTGACTTTGAACTAGCCAATCACGGTGCATTTTTTGCCCCCCGCGCCCCGCCATTTTGGCTTAATGAGATACTAGACAAACTGTTCCGAAGCGGAGTCTATAGGGTAAGTGGTCTGTGTGTGCAATAAAGAGTTTACATACATACATACATACATACATACCTTATTTCTCAAGACAGGGGGTTAAATTTGGTTTGACTATCAAATTACGAATGCGTGCTTTATATTTTGAAGGTCAATATGTATTTAGTAGGTAAGTACTTTAGTTTAATAGCTTTTTGAAATTGACATTGATTTTCGTATTGTCATCAAGAAGAAAAGGTGAAGTAGGTAACCGTAATATAATAAATGAAAAAGCGAGTGTATTTTACGCCGTAAAACAATATTGCTTTTGACATGTTGTCGTATCGTCAACCTTATGATAACTCTATTGACTTGACAGTAGTGGTGACCGTGTTAAAAACGATAAGTTATAAGTAAATAACAAAAGACTTACTTAAGCCGGCGTCTACATGAACGGTAGTTAAAGGCTTTATTAAATTAATTAGGTATAAAGCAGCTCTCTGTCCAATAGTCGATTGGGTGAGTGAAGTCAAGTCATACGAGCTCGCTCACACGACGTGTAGAGAGGGTAAGGGTGTCCATTGGAACCCCTAATGACGATTGTCCTAATGCATGTCTTAATACTGTTTGTTATAAACTAGTTGTAGTAGTATAACTCAGCTGAGTCAGATAATTTTTTAAGTTTTCCAAAGGGGTCCATATTAACTCACATCAAATTCTTATTCCTATTTTTTGTTTTCCAACCGATTTGTATTCATTATAATATCACTTCATAATTTTTTTCCTCATACTTTTTTGTTCATACTTTTTAAGTCATAATTATCGCTTTTTTAAGAAACTGTTACTTTTTAATATTTTTTATAAATCTAACCTAACCTAACCTAACCTTATTACACGTAAGATATTTAAGAAATTGTGAAAGGTGTACGGCTTCATTAATATTGGCGTTATGAATTCAGATGATTACGAGTTCCGATCATTAGTATTAAAAAAAATTATGAAGAGTATGAAGAGTGATCATTATGATGTAAAATGGTATGACTTCCTATAATAGGACTTAAAAAGTTATGTGAGTAGATACGCACCCTTTCCAAAGGTTGCAGTTAGCTTAGGTAGGGTTATATTATATATACCTAACAACACTAATAAATCAACAAATGCGGAAATGGCTTTAGGATAAATAAAAATTCGGACGAACTATGCATTAGGAAAAATGACGATTATGGAATCCAATATAAACCCGCAAGTAAGTTGAATGAAGCACGCCCCCAAATGTGGTTTTTTGCTTTGACAGGAAAACTTCCACTCGCAGGTTAATATTAAGTTCGTCGAATTCAAGAACGAGTTGTAGGTATAAGAAATCACCTTCTAGGAGGCGAACGCTATGGACATTCTTGATACTGTAACAGCCTTTAGAGGAACGAGGACAGGCTAGGGAACGCTAAATGCCGACTGACTAACCCGCACAGACCGTCATCCGTCATTATAGCTGACCGTCAGATTAAGATTAAATTAGGCGTCGTAGTTTCGGCGAGTAAACAAGGGCAATTCTAGATTTTTATTTTATTATTATTATATTTGGGAAATTGGGATATTACTTCGAGTTTTTTAATGCTGTTACCATTATAATTTATTTCTATTCGATAGACGGAAATCTTCTATAAGGTTTTCAGTCTCTTGATCAACATAACGAATGACCTTCACTGGAATAGAATCTATTCTTTGCTTCATCACTTAATTTTGTGTGACCAGTAATAACGACGCCGGTCGTCTAACATAAGCAGTTGAGTCTCAACCCACCACCAAACCGCCCCGTAACCCCACAGGATCACTTTTTCGCTACATTTATTTGATCAGAAAAACCCATTTTTTAGATAGGAAATCGTTTGTGGCAGGAAATTACTTCCTCCTATACTTGTTTGGCGTATATCAAGTGATACGCATTTCCTAGGTAGACATATTTATAACAGAATCCCGCGCAATATGATATATTATAATAATATGTAATATTGGAGTGTATCCGGCAGGAGATTAAAATTCTGCTGAAAATGTTGAAGAAAGAATAACGAAAAATAATAATATGTTGGTGTAAGGGTTAAGCCAAAGAAGCGTAATTTTTTGAGTTGTTATTAGGAGTCGCGTTATTTCTGCTGCGATGGGTTTCATGCAAACGTCCTGTTTGGTTCACACGGCGACGCAAAAACAGCTGATCTTTTTGTATACAGCTAAATTACTCTTGTTTGGGTTCATCCTAAAGGTGCGACACTGAACGGACGAGAATGACAGGTGACGCGTAACGCATTAACTTACATATAACTTGTGGGTATTCCCAACGGTTGGTATCGTCCCTGTGTCACAATCCCGCGAAGCAATGCAATAGATGTAAATATGCTGAGGATTTCGTTTATTTTCTATCATTTTTTACTAAAAATAACAACTGATTACCTTAGAAAGAGGATTAATAAACATTGGCAGCAAAAAAACAATTTTAACGACATTAAAATATTGCGCAGTCTAATCCAGATGTAAATAAAGTCAAACTCGTTGTTAGTTCTGTTGTTTAAAAGTAGGCTAAAATAGTTTGAACAATTGCTAAACATCTACGAGTAACAGTGAAGGAAAACAAAATTTACGATCTAATAATTGAAAAAATTTTTGGGCCTACCCCAAGGTTGCATTTTTGGTACATTATTGAAACAGGCGTGATTTCATGTATTCAGGGTGGGGCCTGTAACTAAAGCAAAAAATTAAAACGTAGATTCTACTCCTCAAACTAGACAACTTTTGTGTAGCAACTTTTTAAAGTCATAAAGTTTTTAGATTGTTATTTTTTCAAACAAAGTAAATAGTATTTTCAATGTACTTAAAACTCCGTCTAATTGACATCGCCTGGCAGTCTAGTCACTCTACAGACATAATCAATTTCATAGTAAGTACACTGCGTGTTCGAATTAACTTTAAAATGTAATAAAATTCAAACCGCAAGTTTTTTTCCAAAGTCGTCAAACAAACGTTGCGTAGTTTGAGGAGAAGAATGTACATTTTTAATTTTTGCTCTAGTTACAGGCCCCACCGTGTATGTGTATGTATTCCTTTGATATCTCGATGAGCTATCAAGCACCTTTCACATACTAAGTCTTAGGCATTAATGAATCAAATACGAATATGTACCGTCTTACTCGAGCCAAGTTGTCCAAGCAATTATCTCGGCGGCGGAAAGCGGCTCACAATTGGCTTGTCTAAGCCGAGACAATGTCAATCGTCTATCTATTACAAGAGCTAATACAATGCCTTATTATTTTTAACTCGCACGTTTTTCCTCGACACGGTTACGGCTGGGTAGGAAACCAGTTGTGAAAGACGCCTGCGTTTGCAACTCATTGTAAATATTATCTATTTAACCGTTAAACAACGTTGTTAAGGAAAACGCGCTGAAATCTATATGGATTGCCGCGATTGACGAGGTTGAGGTAGGTAAAGACGAACTGACGACGTAGGCTGACGCACCTAATGAAACGGCTTTTTTGAATGGAGATAAATTTCAACAAAATGCCTATTAAGCCATGGATTGTTGCAGTTATAAATGTATACACGTGTTGAACTTTGACTTTGTTTACGTCACCAAAAAGAAGATTAAATAAAGCTCTTTAGAATTTATTTTCCGTTCTAGAAACATTTTTCGAACCCTTACGCACATTGTGCCCATTCTCAACTGATGCTGACCAACAAACACGAAATTTCTTTTATTTATACAGATTTTTACAGAGTATTTTTTATATTGTTATTCTAGCTAGCGCCAGTAACCATCTAGGGAAATAACTCTTTCCTTGTATTTCTCCTTTGGGGACTATCAATATTTTCTGGGCATATACTTAGTATCCTGTTTATCTTTTTACCTGTTTACTGTTTGACATTTAAAGAGTTTCATCATTGTGATAGCTGTAAGTATCTATAATTATTAGGATTAAACTTCAAAATACAACAAGTGCAACTTACAACTCGGAAAACAGAGGTTCTATTCTACATTGCCTTTACCCCTATTGCTATCATATTGTCAACGTTACGAAAGCTCTTATTAACTTGACAGTAAAGGCATAGTTCAAAACAATACGGTAACAACAGGTGTAAACACAATGTAGAATAAGGTAACTAATCCAATAAATTTCTCTACTTTGATTTAGCCTATCTTGCTAAGATATTGTATCATACTTTTAACATTATGACAGCTCTTACTGTGAAGTGAATAGGGGCTGTTAAAGCATGAACAATATGATTACGACATCGAGGCAAGGTATAGTTATAGTATGCAATGTGGGATAATAGCCCAAAGTTTTATTATAAAACTGGTTTAAAAACTTACTGTTATAATGCACAAGATAACAAACGGATGGCATGTAACGTTAATACCTTGTAGTAAAAAGATAATGGCTTGAAAGTCTTGAAATTCGAGTTATGTAATAAACACTTTGTATGTAAGTGATCCTAATTTCGAGAAATTTGGAAAAAAAACTGCGGATGTACGTTTATCGTATTATGGTCGAGATGTAACGTTTCCGTGTGTGTACCAGCACCATTTGTAACTGAACGGACGAATTTGTATTGAGTATCGGTATAAGTACCGTAAAACGGAGTGAGTAGCGATTAAGGGGTGACGGGACACAAACTAAAATAAGTCATAACTTTTTACAAATAAGAAGAATTTGGTTGAATGATTCGTGAAGCCAAGGTCCTATAGTGATTATACTCGTAGTTCTTATTATTATTTAAAATGTAAATCAATATATTTGTGTGTGTTATATATAGAAGTTTATATTAGTTTATTTGTTTAATATTTATTTATTTGTCCAACCCCATGCATTCTCCTTACTCATTTACTTCAGGGTTAGCTGGAAGAGATTCCATTTAGGGATAAGTTCGCGTTTGTACATTACTTCAATAACAATGTCGTATTTCTAAAGTATTTCACGTTATTAAAGCAAAGTAATGCATGAAAACATAAGTTTGAAGCATGCTCAAAACAGAAAAGTACTTGTACGAGTAAGTATGAGATACATAGGTATTGAAATAACAGACCTAAACTTTCATATTCAATATTTCTACTGTTTAAACAAAAAACGATTTTGAGGCATAGAATTGACGCAGTTAAATTAATAATAAAGCGAGGTATATATTTCTTTATTTGATTATCATTTACTTGCAATATCGCTATACTGTTAAATTAAAGGTTGCAACATTTTAGTAGTTCATTGTTAAAACTAAAAGCCTTTTAAAAGCTAGCCTAGATTGCCAAAATAAATTGATGTAAGCCAGTCGGCTGAGATTGTTTTATTAGTCAATTCTCATTTTAATAACTTCACTTTCAAATAATTTAAATTAAACATGTTCTAATAATCTTTTTTGTTATAGTGTTCAGTCAGCGCCATTTATCCTCTCTAGTTTCCAAATGATTGCACTTTTATTCAATTACTTACTTAGTGAAAAGAAATCGATTTAGGTCCGATAAAGAGCTATATCGCACTCAATTCTAATTCAGTTACCGAGTAGACAGACTATACGCTTAGTCATACGAGTCATCTGGCAAATACAATTAAAAACCTTGATCACAGTTTGTTAGAAAAAACCTAGGAATTAAGTGCGAGATGAACTCGCACACCGAGGGTTCCGTTATTTACTTATGTAGATGAGGGCCCTTTAAGTCTAGCCTATTACGGTACGGTTCATGAGATTCAGCCTGCTGACAAATAGATGCAAGGACGAACGGACAGACGGACAAAGAAGACTAAGCAGTAGATCCCGTGAGCACCCTTTGGATACGGTACCCTAACAAGCTTTAATATGGGCCATTGACCTTCTACAGTTATAAAAGTATAGTTGAGTACGCCAAAAAATTGGTTCGTTTTATGACCGTACGCGAAGGGCGTGTCTTATCCAAAAGAAAGCCCTTTACGGCCTATTCTCATCGGTATTAGGAACAAATGTTTCCTTATTTGCTCGCGACCTCGACCCCTCGTGACTCCACGTTACGCCACAATGACACTGTGAGAAAACAAGTAGGTTGTTTCACTTTCTTTATTTGAGACATTCGTTTAGAGAATGAGGCAGAACGCATTGTGTGCGCTCAGCAAAGTGAATCCGAACAGTTGCGTTATTTGTGCAATTTGAGCGTATGTATGAACACACGCTGCGTATAGTGATCCTTATCACGCTATAATGTATACGAGAAGTTGTTAATAGATGCCTGAAGGATCAACAAGTAACAAAAAGCAAGCTTTAAAAACTCAACTGTTTTTACCAGACTGCAGCAAAGCCCAAAAGCAGGGTGATTTGAATAATGTCGTCAATGTAATTTTAGTTCTGTTATCATGTATAGATTTTTATTCCGCCAATATAACATTTCAATAGAAATAAAATACCCAGTGACATCCACGAAGCTAAGACAAATTTAACAATACCTCGTTTATCGAAATCGGGCCTTTCGTTCAGCCTTTACAAGGGAACAAAGAACCATACATACTCGTACATACAGGTCAATAACCTTTTACCCCCCTCCTTCGGCGGTCGGGAAAAATACAGCATCAGCATGAAAATTGAATCTATCTGATACACGACCATATTCAGAAGTATTATAGCAATGAGATCTGTCATAAAATAATGGGGAAAAAAATAACAAAAACCAAAAAAGATTGTCACAACGTTAAGCAAAAACAGACTCTAAGGCCCGTATTAACTCGACTGTAATGGTCGTCTCAAGATGCGTTAAAAATTACAGTGTTCTATGGTTTGACGTTTATTTTGACGTAGGTATCTTCTGACGGGCATCTCAGCCAAGAGTTAATTAATACGGGCCTAAGTATGACAACAACTTTCCTGTGAACCATACTGTCTAGTTCCGCTGCTAAGTCTTCTGAAAACTCTAGAAGCGAAACTTTGCTGTCACAGATTTAATTACTATAGGAAAGCCCAGCGAAAACTTAAGGAAAAGGTTGAATGTAAAACTTTTGCCGTAATTTAAAACTTGTAAACACTTCGGAAACTGTGATGTTTTTAATGAAACATCGGCTCTAGTAATAATGCTGTCATAAATTTCATGATTAAAATATGAATTGAAAAATGTAACAACGGAAGACATTTTATGCCTCTAGTCTAGACTGGATCTCTGCCATTTGGCAGAAATATGTTTGGCCGAAAGTATCGTTTCCCAACCGTTTCATTTGCCAACCCACTTTTTTTCTGTACCTAATTGTAAATATTACAGGATATTTATAAAAACTAACCTAACGCATTCTACAGGGTTCTACACGATGGTACTGAAATATACCCTGAAATATTTACCTTGAAAAAAAGGGGGGTTGGCAAATAAAACAGTTGGGAAACCATACATTCGGCCAAAAGGCGGAATACCCTCTAGACTTCTTACGCGATACACGACTCACTTAGAACTTAAGAGGCCATATTTTCTTGGGTCTGTTAAACGTGAAAACACGATTAGAAACAAAATCCTCGATAGTTTTATTCTTCAAACATGACACCTTTTTCTGTTTTTGGTTGAATCTTCGAAACCCTACGATATTTAACAAGGATTCTTGTTTTGATCCAATTGTTAAGTATTTATAACTTCTCAAACCTGGGAAACTATGTACCTATTGCACTATTTTTAAATTAAACATATATTTTAGAACGGAAACGAGGATTACTACGTTTAAATGAAAAACGAACAAAGATAGGTAATTAAATATTCAATGACAGTCAAACACATATTAACAAATAAAAAAAAATGTACACAAATAAAATAATTGCTGGTGAAAAGATGCAAAACTCAGCAATAAAGTTGATAAGAAACCATGAAGTTGAGTCATATCGCTTCTAACTGTTAGTCATACTTATTATAAATCTCAAGTATACTTTGCAATAACTAACACCGTATTGCAAGCCGCTATTGTCATTTTAATTATACTAGTATGCGCAACAATCAGCGTCATTCGAGAAAAAAAACGTATTGCCTTCACCTCATATTCGATTCGATACTTACAAGTTACAAAGGATATTTGTCTGTTTGGTTTTTGCTCCTAACCACTTGACCGTCCGACGATAGCATAGTATCCGAAACTAATATGCTCTCAACCGTCCGCGGATACCTTACTATCCCGAGGGGTGGAAGGAGGAGCGGTTGATTTTAGAGCCATCTAATGGAATATTTCGGCATTATTTACTAATTCTATTGATGCAACAACGTAGCCTAACCAAATAGTTAGCTCTAAAAAATATAGATGGCAGTGTACGCCATTTGCTTACAAGGACAACATTTTTATTTGCCAGTGCTCTAAGAAACTGCGCGTGATTGTGAGTATTTGTGGAGAACTCGTAGTTATGTCGTAAGTATTTCACGTTCATTTACATATTTTTGGGTCTTATTATACATCAAAATAATCAGGAATGTGTACTTTCTACGATAATGTGTATCATCTTCTGTTTGTGATAGTGTGATGACTGTAATATCAATTTGAAATATCAAGGTTGTTTTCGAGCTGGGGCAGTGAACGTTTATAGCCTAATTATTAGTAATTTGGAGCTCTGTTTACAGAAATATACAATAAATACTGAAGATTGGTTTATAGAGAACAGATTAATATACTTAAACATAAGAAATATATCAAACTACTTTAGGATTCATCAAAACATTTACGGTGTTTCTCAGGTTTTATGCCGTGGACGGTTGACTATCCGCGGACGTTTTAAAATATATCAGAAATAAGGGTTTGTACAAACGATTTCTCGTGTGTCTTGATTATTCGGTGTTTGGAAATGTGTTTTTGTTTGCATGTATTCTTTCAGTTACCTACGGATATAGATACTAATTTAAAAAATGGTTTTATTTAGCTTGACTTTGTAATTTTGTACATTTGTTTGTTCAGATACCTATGTGTTTCAAATATTACAACAGTTTTTTCAACCACTTGTACTTCTTTGATCATTATGAAATTTTGATTTTGATAGTTTCAACCTTCGATCCTTGAATCCTGATGATGCAGAGGTACCTACTGCTCACCAGAACTATTAAACTTAAGAAACTTTTGATTTAAAAGTAGCATAGTGGGTATCAAGCAAAGACTGTTGTCATTATTATTGATATACAAAATTTATCTACTTTCGACACTGGATACCATAGTCTCCACGGACGTTTAAGTGTATATCAGTTGTAGGCAGCCTTATGCAGACGGCCATCTTGTTGCACTTGTTGGAAGGAGTAGGGAATTTGTTTAATTTATTTTGATATCTTATTGAGAACTATATATGTTGATTGTGGTGTCATTTAAAAGTTAAAATAGTCTTTTTTTATAATATGTAATAAAAAAAGAGGGTCATCGCGCAATATTTCCTGTAATTAGTCGTCAAATAAAAACTTTCAGCAATTTTTACCAATTTCCTAAGTTTAACCTTGATTATAGTCGATAATCATGGATATTTTTAGTAAAACTATAAAAGTATTTGAACAAATGAACGTTCATTTATGCCTTAGTATTTTTTTCTTTATTTTACCTTGTGTAGTTTAGAAGATACAGACGTTTTTGTAGAAAGTTGTGGTTGCGCAGCGCGGGGCGTGCGTCGGTAAAATAACCCGGACGGTTGAGAGTATAATGGTCTCGCGGGCCGGACGGTCAAGTGGCTAATAATGATCCTCTAAAAAAGTTATGCGTTTTTTTTACAAATGATTGTGGTAAGTTTAGACTACTACACTATACCTACACTTTACCAAGGTAGTGATTCTCTCAACAACGACGGTCGGACGGACGAACAAGTGAATGTCCAAGCGGCGAGTTTAAGTAGTCCCGTCAGTGCGAACAAGACATATTTTAGCGCGTGCATTTTCAATTTAGCAGCATGGTTTATGCCGATGGATCGAACGTAAAAGGCTGCTTAATTGAAAATGCACGCGGTAAAATGTGTTTTGTTCGCTCTGACGGTACTACTTAAACTCGCTGCTGCGATTTCGCTCGTTCGTCCGACCGTCCGTTGTTTTTGAGAGAATAACACCCCTGGATAGTAAATGCGTCATGCTCATGCCAACCCTGAGGACTAAGATAGAATGCCACTATGCTACACTCGCGGTCAAATAATTCGGGTCAGAGTGCGTTTTTCATACAAACGAGGCTATTTCGAAGCCTTGGTCCCTAGCCAGGGGTTGTTTTGAGTGAGGTTTAATGGTGGATACTCCAAGGTTCAATAGAGGAGGTCAAAAGTTCTTAAGATACCTAACTGATAGCACAATCAGTTGACACCACAGCGAGAGAGTTTGGGTCAGCATTTGGATTTCCTTACATTTTATTGTCATTTTAGATGTTTTTCTGAAGATGCACAATTCCGGCGTTAGCCGCAGATTCAATCAGTTGGGTGTCCTAGGCACTCTGGAAGTCCTGTATCGATGCTCGGGGTATCCATCATCAGATTTCACTACAAGCATCTCCTGGCGAGGAACCAAGGCTTCGAAATAGCCTCGTTTATATGAAAAACGCACTCTGACCCGAATTATTTGACCGCGAGTGTAGTAATTTCACCGGTTGTCTTATCCCTTCACTGGAACACAAGTTAAAGTTACTGTAAATAGCATTTAAGACTGGATCAACTATTCTGTAATTTATCTGTATTTGGTTTTCACTTCTTATCTTAAAATTCACTACTGTTTATATATAATCTGTGATACTTACTGTCTTATATTAAAACGTTGTTTGCTACTCTAAGCAAACAAATAGCAACTTTACTAGACTGATGCACTGTTAAGCCATTAAATTGTAGAGAATAAAACTGTGCGCAGATACAGATTATAGGTATTCAAGTAGGTAACTGGGCATCCAACTTAAGTAAGCTGTCTTTTTTATATTTCCTGTCAGGAAGTATCGATTATATTTTATGAGTGATTTTTAATATTTAAAATTCATACGGTGGATTAGGTACTTTTAAGCTACAGTAGTACGCAATGATTAAACTATTTATATGCTCGTATAGTGTTAGGGATTAAAGTTCTTTTTTAATTTACTTGGAAACACCTAATCAACAAATCACTGTGATTGTGAATGGAGGTTTATCGCTATTTGCAGTGATTGTTTATAGACAATTTTTAGTGATTACGAATATGAATCTGATTCATTTTATTATGCACGGTCCTATTAGTTTTAAAATAGTTTTCAAGTTTGAACCTGTCGGCTAAATATGCATTAAAATAGTCAATTTACAAAAAAAAAAAACCGCGGAACAAAGTACGAAACTTTGTTATAATCAGTATTGTATGTATAGAAAGTCGTTTTATTTCGTCGCATTCAAAGTGAAAAGTAGAGTTTTTAACGCGAGACAAAACAACCATAATGATGATACTCGAACTATAGCCACCCAAGCGGAGCAAGTCGCAATGAATGCATCATACATTAACCGGGTTTACCACACCTTTTTCAACTGGTGTGAAATACGGCACACAACACGAGCAACGGAAGCGTACCGAAATACCATTCAACCGGAGCATTTACAAATTTACATGTGTTCTTGCGAACGAAAGCTAATCCCCTACGGGGGTGTCAGCAACCTTAGTAAGTACCGTCCCGAGAAAACGCGGCTCGTGTGAAACGCTCTTTGAATTCGGTATGTCCTTGTATCAAATTCAATTGGACACCTAAAAATACGAACGTGTTTTTCATTGTTCTTCGAAAGCAACGTAAGTATGAGGTACTTACGTCGTTTATTAGTTTTGCTGACGCCCACGCACTTAATTCAAAATAAATCCAACAGTGACACTAAATTACGAAAAAACACTTTTTGAATATCGAAATTATTGCTGTTAAAAGGGATTAACTTTTGTATTTTTTTTAACAATAATGTCGGTTTTGGATTTACCTATCGAGCGACTTAGGTCTAAAGATAAGATGGTGGTCGCGTAGTAGTCCAGATGGACCCGGCAACTCCAAATTTTCATACAAATTAAGTTTAATTTGAATTCTTTATACATTATACTGTATACTATCCACAGAATAAACGTCTAGTTTCCTGATAAGCGGATGCCCTCGACAAACATTCACGGTAAAGTGAGATAAACGATCGTCGTTGTCCGAGGGTTAACCCAGGGTTAACACGTCCGAAGTGTTTTAGGGTTGATTAGGCCTGGCGCGTGCCTGACGACTAAAGAGGCTAAATATCAGAGCCGGATTTATCGGTTTCACATGAATAAATTTTAAAATATTGAAAACTCGTATACGTTAATGTAACGTAGCAGTTAATAGTTTGTGAAGTTCACAATTTTGCGACAGTTTATATTCTCACGAAGTGAAGAAACTAGTTATAATACGGTGACATAATAGTAGATTATTCAACAAGGGACTAAAACAAGCTACGAGATGTTTAGCCACTCAAGCCGAGCGAGGGTGGCTATAATTCGAGTGTCATTATGGTTGTTTAGGCTCGCGTTAAAAACACAACTTTTCACTTTGAATCCGAGGAAAAAATACGACGTTCTATATACAAAATTAGAATGTTTATTATAACAAAGTTTCCTAGAAATTCGTGCCGCCATTTTTTTTTCTGACGTGACGCTTCTCATATTCCAACAGATTCAAAGTTGAAACTATTTTAAAACGAATTCAACCTTAATTATAATCAAATACAATCATATTCGTAATCATTGATCGTTTTTCACGAAGTTTAATCGTTTTTTTATATTCTTGCACAGTTGTCATTTTCAGGTTATTTCCACGCCCTAAAAATTGTCTCTATAAAATCACTGCAAATGGCGTTAATCCTCCATTCACAAATACCTTGATTGGTTGTTTAGGGGATTCCAAAGTAAGTTAAAGTAAAAATACTTTAGTCCCTAGAGATTAATAAGGAGATTTAGTCCCGATATGCAGAGACTAATATAACATTTCAAGATCAAGAGAAGTGAAAAAAAAAATTGTTTAAGTAAAGTCGATTAACAAGCGAATGAGAAAGGTACAAACCCACACATTATTAAATATGTTTTGATAATTCCTTTGTTTTAATATGAAGAAAATCGTATTACCATAAATGTTGTTCATGACCTTCAGAATTAATAAAAAAACAACGAGAATTAAGAAACATGTACCAAACACAAGTAAGTAAGTAATTACATTAATTTGTATCTAGATTAAATTTAGCAGAAAATTGGGAACTTCACTTTTAAGGCGAGACGCTTAGCGAGAATAAAATGAAAGCTTAAAAGCTTTCAGCGATTAATTTTGTCTTCGGACATAAATCGACTTCAAGGCCCGTATTATGGTCGCGTTTATCGAAGTGGACAAACGTGGGTAAAGCATCTGTCACTCTCGCCTTTTTAGTTTGGTCAGAAAGCGACAGATGCTTTATAGAAGTTTTAAAACATAACTATATAATAGGCCCGCAAAAGTGTTTTAAACAATACACTTATCAATTTTTCGATAAAGTATTAACCGGAAAACTGAAGTTGCCATGCACACTCCCAACTTAGTGTTTTTTGACTTAGTTATACACCGTTGCATACAATACTTTTTCTACGACTAGGTTTCAAATGAAATGCAAAATTAAGCGAAAAAACTTAAAAACGAACGAACGAAGTAAAGAACAACAAACGAGCGGGAAACAAGAAAATGACAAAATATGTGTCTATGGTTTACTTTGTTTTTAAATTGACGGAATGGAAAAAATAATTATTTACAATTCCAAAACATTTTAATTTGACCAATCAGAATACTTCACTAAATTAAATCCACCAATCACAATACACATCGACTGTCAAACGGAACGATAGGTTCTTTTAGGTACGTGTTTCTCTTTAACTAATTTAAATCTTTTAAAAAAACTTTGTAATTCGTATCAACCAATCAGAATACAGCTATTTTAAAATCGACCAATCAGATAACTGAAATCATTTCTCAAAACATTAGGTGTTTTATAGTCCCTATTTCACAATCGTTAAAATATGATTAACAGGCTACACTTAGTAATCTGTGGCGTATCATTAGGGCGACTTTACGACACCGAGAGCTGTTATGGGGAATAGAGTTATAGACTTTTCTGAAGTCATATTATCTATGTTCTTATAATAGTGTTCGTGACTATGTAAAAGACTAATAAAAGTACAGGAGTAGAAAAAAGCCATTAAGGCCCTTGTACGAATATATTACAGTATTGAATAGTTACTTTTTTATTTAACCTATAAAATGTCTTACATTACGAGGTAAAATTCTGTAAGAAATAAAGAGTATTCTAGTATTAAAAGCTTTTCTCACAATACGAGAAAAAAAGACAATACGAGTAGAAAGCTTGAGCGCTAGATCTTTTTTAAAAGTTGTAAGAAAAGCTTTTACCATAACGGTTTAATCTTTGCCGTAGGCATACTTGCGTAACAGTAGCCGATATGGGTTGAAACAGCTGTTCAGTTACACAATAAATCGTTAGAATTGCCACCACACTTAAAAGCTCGACGACGGTAGTAGACCACAACGACGGTAAGAGGTGGCATTGGTATGTAGGTATGTATGTAAACTCTCTATTGGACATAAATATTTATATGTTTACATAATGTACATAGGCGAACTTATTTAGGTATTAGGGATATTAATATCATTGATCGAAAACGGGATCCTGCCGTTTGGCCAAAGTATTTTTGGTCAAATGTATCATTTACCAAATTTTCCTTTCCCTAAAAGCATTTTGTACCTATTGTTTTGGTTTTATAACCGGTATATCGAGACTGCTTGTTAGGTATATTGGGTTAGGTTACACTTGTGATTATATAAAAAATAAATCAACAGCGACGGGAAACAAATTTTTGGCAAATGAAAATTTGGGAAATGATATATTTGACCAAAAATAATTTTGGCCAAGCGGAGTAGACCCATCGAAAACATATTGAAGGGGAAAGGGAATAAGGAAGAAATAAGGAAATATTAGAGTAAAATCTCAAACAAATTGATCTAGTCCCAAACTGAGTTCTATAGGCAGTGCAATGGGAACTAAAACACAACTAATCGCTAATCCGTTGCTTAACAAAGTTTACTTCGATCAATGTTAGTCTTACATTTCGAAAGATTTAACGGGTGTTAACGGTAATCGTTAAATCATGATAGAAATTACATTTTACATGTCGTTGGATTAATAATTTGCGTTAAAAAAATGGGAAATGTTTGGAAATTACTTAATACATTTATTTAAAGGCAGGGTGTATCTTCAAGGTGAACTCGCTTCACCGTCGACAAAATTTTCATCCTTCAAGGGCAAGTGTTAGTCAAGAGCAAATCTAATATTAATTTAAAAAGTTGGCAAGATATGAAAAATATTAAAATTGTGTGCATGATTCATTAAAATTTGTTTTTAATTAATATCAATTATTTAGGCACGCGCTGCACTTGTTTCAGTACGGTTTTTTGCAGCTCGGCGCGGTGCCCTTTTGGCTAATAGTACCCTGCCCCTGCCCTTTTGGCACTTAATTAACGATTAACTCAAGTTAACGGAAGTTAATGAGTCCGTTAATAATTATTAAAGTTAACTTAAAAGTTAAGTTGTAACTCAAAATGTTAATTTTGATAATTGACGATTAACGGAGAGAACGGTACTAGAACTAGACTTTAGACTTTTTGTTTTTGTGTTGACTTTTACTATTTTTACTATTATAATTTAATTCTATTTCTGACGATCTCAATGTAACTGCATATAATTTGACATGTAATGTAATTTATACTGTGTTATATGTATTGAGTAATAAAAAAAAAAAGAACTCTTAACGTCAAGCATACTTTTACACGTAGATGTAGATGATGATGTGATGTATTATTATAGGTGGTACCATGACTCCGGAACAAATACTCGCGTTCAAGTTTCGCGGCCTTATAAACACAAAAAACTTTATAATGAACTTCACGAATTAAATGGAAATAAGTACAACAGATTATTATTGAATGCAATCGCGTTCTTTTAATGTCAGTCATGAACAGAATATATTTCTGAAGACCTTGAATATTGTACGTGCTTCGTATCAATTTTCTTCGAAATTATATCACGATGAAGTATTTTCAAAGGCCAATGAGATAAACCCGTTTAAATGCCATGCTTCAGAAAGTTAAATCTTGATCCAGTTGGCTGCCGTTAATTAATTCCGTTTGTGATTATTAGATTATCGTTCAAAGCTTTAACTTGTTAAGCTTGTTGGAATAAACTTTAGTATAATATCGTTACGTGATTAACAGATAACCGTAGGTTGTTGACAATTTTACGGCCCTAGAGAAAACCAATACAAATAAAACCGGGCAGGAGCATTTCCGACCATGCTCAGTGTAAAACTTTGACGCGCCGTTACTACCAACACAAAAATATCTCGAACAAGTATGAAAACAATTTCTATTTATATGTATTTGGTGCTACTTAGATGATTTTAAGCAGGTAGGCAAACATACAGACGTTCATGGCGAAACTATAAAGGTTCCTAGTTTGACTCCGAAACCCTAAAAAGGGACATGTATGTGCTGAGTAAAGTAGACATGCTGTTTTATATCGGGGGGGGGGGGGCTATTATGACATAGCTATGCAATTCAGTTTAAGCTGAGAGAAAAGGACAGAGTTATACATATAACTGCTACAGCTCTGTCCTTTACGCTCGCCGTAAAATTAACTGCATAGCAACCCCCCTGAACCTCAGAAGACTGGTATCCGTTTTCGCCAATATTAGCTGTGTACCTTGACAGCTGCCTCCCTTGTACGATATTGCGTAATTAAAGAGATAGTTGACCCAAGTGCGTTCACTCGGTCACATGCTCCTTTCTTCGTTGGTCGGATTGCCTTGAGGGCAGTCACGTGTGTGCGATAACGGTTTCCATACAGGGTGATTGGTTAATCGATAATTTAATTTAAGAGTGGTATAGTTACTAAATACGACGATATTCAATATTTTGTTACTATTTATATAAAACTAGTTGTTTGTGCTTGGCGTTGCCTGCGTGTTTGTTTTCATATAAACTTGGTCCTGATAACTAAGTACACAACAAAAAAAAGCAACCAAACCGGTCGATTACATTATATAATTATATTATTATTAGATTCAATGATGCTCCGTCACCATGATTTAAAATTTTGATTAATTTGAACTTGTGACATTCAGCTTGCTTAAATAACTTCCTAAGTTTACTAAGCGCTCAATCTACATATACTAATATTATAAAGCTGAAGAGTTTGTTTGTTTGTTTTTTTGCTTGAACGCGCTAATCTCAGGTACTACTAGTCCGATTTGAAAAATTCTTTCAGTGTTAGATAGCCCATTTATCGAGGAAAGCTATAAGCTATATATCATATATATACATATATAAACCGAAGCGAAGCGAGGGCGGGACGCTAGTGAGGTATAAAGGATATTGTAAATGATGAAGAAGTATCTATATATCTGTGTAGCATATTGTTCTAGAAAAATTGGTAATTTTTTTATTTTTATAAATGTCTTCTTCAAAGGTACAACTTTGCTACTAATTAGCCTCACTAAGCTCCACGAAAATGAATGTACTTATATTGATTAACCAATCGCCCTGTATGCACTCTCACTTGCCGCTGCTCTACTTACCGACGGGTTTGTCTTCACTGGATATTACGTCTGACGAGGTACTGCGCGATGATGCGTTGCGCAGTTTCCGTTCAATGTTACCGTTCGCGTGGGATCGGGGAAATAACGTGCTTACTCATAATAATTATGCAACTGTGCGTAACACGTGTAATCTCATTATAGACAATTATAACATCATTCGATATGCATAAAAAACTTTATGATTCTGTTGTTTGAATAAAAACTTGCAATCGTTGAAAATAATTAAGATTTTATTTAAATCATAAACCAGAATGCATTTGTATGATATGGCCGCCTTTTTTGTTAAGTTATTGAGAGCTACTATTTAAGAAAAATAATCACCGACGATACCTAACTGATAAGTTATCGTCGGTGATACTGCGATACCACGTAACGAACAATTTTATTATAGAGGAAAATGAGCACAATGAATCTTAGAAAAAACGTGCATTTCGCTCCTCATTAAAAATGTTACTTACACTGTTTTGCAATTCCACCGACGATGTCATATTTTCACGGTTCCGTATCCAAAAGGGTGACAACGGGACTGTATTACTAATCCTCCACTGTACAACCATCCCTCCGTCCATCCGTCTGTCTGTAAGCCGGCTGTATTTCATGAACCGTGATAAATAGACAGTTAAATTATTCGCAGCTCTAAAAAAAGGTATATATAAAAAAAACATTAAACATTATATTTAACCCTACTGTTAGATATTTCAACGCCTGTCCATCCCGTTCAGGAGATCTGTCTCGTTTAGGAGATTGCTCATGACTTGGGAAAATATTTATGTGTTCGAAGATCGAAGCTGTCTGAGCTTAGGTTATTTATGTAATTGAGTATTTATTGATCTAAATACATCGTTATCTAGTAGCCGCAGTTGTGGGGTAGGACTAGTCAAGGGCGTAGCTAGGATTTTGTTAAGGGGGGAGGGGGGGGGGGGGTACGTGAACCAAGAATATTTCTATTTAATGGCTACCTGCGTAATATTACTTTACGGTTTGTGAGCATTCCTGCATCTTCTAGAGCAGAGGTTCCCAAACTCTTTTGTTGCATAGACCACTTTCAAAATTTTGCTGGATCCCGTGGACTCCCTGCAGCTACATTACTACTAATTTCTAAATCTCGAAAAAAAAGTGAAGATTAGATTTATCGATGGAAATTTGCGCTGTGGCTGAAATTCAACTACGAATTAACAGTTTTCGAAAAAAAAAGTTAGAATTGATTGCTTGATAGGGTTAATTATTTAAAAATAAAGTCGACTAAACAACTTTTCAATTAAATTATAATTGATTGTGCTGTGAGTGGATGTCAAAAAAAGTTGGCCAGTCGAAAAAGTGACTCCATCCAACTTTACTTTTTTGAAATCTACAGTGACAGCACAAGAATCGTTCATGCAAGATTGCAAGTAACGTTTATACAAGTAAAAGTCGCTGAGCTTCTTAAAATATTATCTGCCTATCTATATTGATAGGATAAATCAAGCCAACATTTTAGTCCTTCACTATCGAAACCAAATTAATTTCGCTCATTGCCGAAATACCAGTATTTTAAAATACCTGATTCTCAATATATTGGAATCCCAAAACTAAACATACAAATTAGGGTATTATTTATTATCTTTACCCAACATTTCGAGTCTGGTTTTTTGAGAACCTGGTAAAAAGAGTAGTTTGGTATTTTGAAATACTGGTATTTTGGGAATGAGCGATTAATTTTCATACACCCCCACTTACGATTGTGGACCCCCATTTTTTGTCACGCCCAACGTAAACCCCCGTCGAGTCTCCCGTGGACCCCTGGGGGTCCACACGACCACTTTGGGAATCACTGTTCTAGAGGGTTGGGGGGGACGGCCGCTCCCTCCTGCCCGTACCTCGCTACGTCATTGGGACTAGTTCAATCTGTGCAATATAACCCCGAGGTATCAATAATTATTGTATCACCAAGATTGACCTTGACTCTCAGTGTGAAATATTGTTTTGTAACAGTAGTACTACATAACGTAAGTAACTAATTGAATACGGAGCAAAATGCACTTACCAATTAAGTGGATAAGGTGCTTGTTGCTCCGTATTACATTTGTTAGTTACGCGGTTTAACAGTATCACCGACGATAACACTCTAATGGCTGTTGAAGCGTGTAACACTATAATGAATAGACATTTACTTTCATCTAGTTGAGATTGTAGTGGCAAGGCCGTTTAAAACACACTATTATTAATCACATTAGCTGGTCACTTTTTGGTCGTAAAAAAACTGCTTTTTGTGCGCGAGTAACCGCAAATGTTCACATTGCGAAAGCTATTTCAAGTATTTCAACGGTTTGTTTGAGTTGTCTCGTTATGGAGTTAACTTGCGGTTTTATAGAGCAATCGAATAATCCTATACGTACTTCTACTATTTCTTTCAACGGCTTCGACCGCGCTGAACTTGTATAAGTACTGCTTTTCGAAAAATTAGGTATATACCTAGTTACTTCTACTAGCTTATGCCAGCTGCTTCGTCCGCACCGAACTTTTATACCTACTGCTTTTCCCTTGGAAATTGTTCGATATTCGAATAAGTATACAGGTACTTCTACTACGAGTAGTTCTTGCTAGCGGCTTCGTCCGCGCCGAACTTGTATACTGCATTTCCCTTGGAAACTGTTCGATATTCAAATAATTAAGTATGTAGGTACTTCCACTAACTTTTGCCCAGGATTTCGTCCGCGCTGAACGCGTTACCTATACCTTTCAATTACTACTTTACTATTTCTTTCAACGGCTTCGACCGCGCTGAACTTGTTTATGTACTACTTTTCTCTTGGAAACTGTTCCATATTGGGAAAATTATATATAGTTACTTCTACTAGCTTATGCCAGCTGCTTCGTCCGCACCGAACTTTTATACCTACTGCTTTTCACTTGGAAACCCCGAAATAAATAGTACCCCTATGTCTCTAGGGGAATACTATCTCTCTTCTAAATTAAATATAAGTTTTTATATTTACAATATGACCATATTAACACGATACAATACTGGGAGTTGCGAAGATCCATTTATTATTTTCGGGCCGCGCCAGAAACCTTTGCCAAATGTACATATTTAAACTGATACGAATTCAACGGTAGATAAATTTTACTTTGGTCTTGTTAAATGTAAAGAGCAAAGAATAATATTTATGTATCAGAATACTTCACAAGAATTGTTCGAGCTCTTTAGGTTTTCATAATAGAAGTGTTAGACCCTTTTCACTATCATTTGTTTGCGCTTGACTGTATCCAATACCGTCTAAGAAATTTCCTCGTACCTCCTTTCTAGAATGCGTTGTACCTCCTAAGGCACACCATACAACGAAATTTGTCAGTGGAATATGAATCTATTATGAATGAAATAAAGTCAATTTTATAATTTGATCAGTAGTCATAAAAACAAAAGAAATTCCAATTTAATTCCTTGGCATTAGATCTTTATTCCAATGGCCGTATTTTGTACTACTATTAGTACAAGGAACCTCAGGAGGTTAAAAAATTAAACTGGTAATAAATTTCAATCCTATTTTAATACCAAGGATTTCATTATTTTCACTTCAATAAAAATGTTATCGTAGTAATTTTACATACTTAATTTAGATTTCTTAACTATATCTAATTATAGTTAGCGCACCTAATCAATAAATCGATAACTTAGGAAAGATTATGGAGTAGGTCATGTTTATTATAACAATAATGGTGAAATGTATGACTCCTTTTTATTTTTAAGTTTTTATAATTTACTTATATTAGAGAGAGCTCAAGTTCACGTACCACTTTAAACTTAATAATTTACACAACAATATATCAATCAGTGAACCAAAATAGTAGTTAGGTTGATTTCCAAGGCGAACAAGATATTAAGGTAATTATGACCCAATTTGACTCGGGACCGCGTTCCAACTCCGAGTAAGAAGTAGTCCTCGGGTTGTTTATACGGGCAAGTTTCCTATTGTCATCCTTTCCTGCATTGGGATATGCTCGTGTGCTTGAAACTTATAATTGAATATAGGTAAATATTGAACGAAGATTTAGAGAAAGTGCAACCTCTACATCGCATCTGGTATTACTGAAGCAGACCTTAGCCCACTATGGCACTAAGTCAAAGTGAAGAAATGATTCATTTAAAACGTCACTTTGACATCCATACTGTCCATACTAATATTATATTATAAATGCACGCTTAAACCGCTGAACCGATTTAGGTGAAATTTGGTCGAAAGATAACTTGAATCCTGGGAAAGGAAATAGGATAGTTTTTTTTCCGAAATTCATCCCCCAAAGGGGTGAAATAGAGGATGAAAATTTGTATGAAGCGATATAAACGAGTCGCGGGCAGAAGCTAGTAGTTTCATAATGCGCTATGAATCAAATTTGTTGAGTGTACAGCTTAATCTAATGCTAGTGGGTATCGCAAGTATCAAGTTCGATCCTTGTAGCCGTCGTACCAATTAGGCCGTAGCTATTCCTGGAGGGCTAACAGTTCACCGTGACTTGTTGGTCGCAAAGAGCAACAAGCGAGAAAATACAACTTGTGCTAGCCGTACTGAGAGCTTCGTCGTATCTAACCGATGCGATGCTCTTACGCTGACGAAAAAATATCGTGAAAAAACCTGTATAATCCGCAAACTGAAAGTGAACTTAAGTGCACACAATATTCTACACTGTATCTACATGGTTTCGTATGGATATTATAACAAAAGATAAGCCCGTTAAATAAGTGTAGTTATCTTGGAAACTCCAAAATGCTGTTAATTATGTAAAACCGACATTCTACTAAGTAATTCTCATGTATTTGTAAGACCCGAGAACCTTTCCAAGAATTCGACAGATTAAGTTGCACGTGACTTTAGGGAAGACTTTCCTGTTCCTCTCAAATCGTCTTCCTAGAAATTTGTTTCCATTACATAATTAACTACTTCCGCGCGTAGCCCCGAAAGATTAGGAAGGCGCAAGGAAACTCCAGGGAATTTTTAATGCGTAAAACCTCAGCTTATTTATTCAACGCCAAGCGGCGTGATTTCCATAACAAATCGACCCAGTTTGGCGTTCTCGGTTAAAGGCTCAGTTTCATTTTCACAGCCTGCATGCTTTTCCTGATAGGTACATTGCGTCACTGCAAAAGCCCTCGGCTCAAAAGTGTTCAAACAACTCATTAATGGATTCCAAGAAGCATCCGGACTATCGACAAATGAAATTGAACCTTAAAAACTGTAATATATCCAGCGCCGGCGACACGCCGCGTGTATTCAACTTGTATATAAAAGCTTGTTTACGGCATTGAATGAGTCTGATAATTCTCTGTTGGGTGTTAACGAGTGGGTAATCTGAGCCGATCGATCCTCACCAGCCGGCTGCGAGGACGCATATTGACTACCGGTTTATACACAGCCCTCTACAAGATTAGGGTTCAGTGGCGGATAAATACCCATTTTTAGGTATGCAGGTACCTGGGTATTTTGTCTACGTAGGGTTAACTAATGGTAGGGTTGGTAATCGTATCATTTACCAAAGTTTGAAAGAAAAAATAAAGAAAGAAAATAAATTTATTCAAAGAGAACGCACACAGAGTGAAAGTAACAATGTTTTACAGCACAATTATATTACAGTTTGTCGAAAACTTGGCAGTTATACAAAGCAGAGCACACACTTTCGTATCGTTATTGTTACATAGTATAAAACAAAGTCTCTTCCTACCGTCTGTCTCTCTGTCTGTATGTACGCTTAGTTCTTTCAATTTATGGAACGGGTTTTAATGCGGTTTTTCGAATAAACGATTTCTATTCTATTCTATTCTATTTCTCAATATAGGTATAGTGTGATTCAAGAGATTCTGGATTATGTACGGGTGTTACAGAAACCTCGCATAAAGCGCAACGAAGCGAAAGCGTGTCGCAAGTGTATAGTTCAGGAAATATGATTTGGCCGTCTGTTATCTACTTTGCAATCTTGTTTTCTGTGTTAAGTTACTGGACCTAACCTTAACCTAAAACTTTACTTACTGTAGAACGAGGGCAGTTTTACGACTATAGTTTGTTTGATATTAGCAAAAAGATCTTAGTGAAGATTACAGACGGCCAATTCAATAAAGTACGTAGATTACAGTTTGGCCGTTCGAAGAGGGCTGATTTGACAGCTGTCATCTTAGTACAAAAAATAACCTCAAACACATATTTTGTACTAAGATGACAGCTGTCAAATCGGCCCTCTTAGAACGGCCAAACTGTAAGCTCTGCGTTGTTTGTCAGCCAGCCACGTAACCATTTTACGTGTGTAGAGGATAACGCATCCTCAAAGAGCTTGTCGAAGAGCTTAAAAACTTACCGACTTATTTGACCGTTGAAACTTACGGGAAGTCTAGGGATGTTATTCTCTCAAAAACAACGGACGGTCGGACGAACGAGCGAAAACGCAGCGGCGAGTTTAAGTAGTCCCGTCAGAGCGAACAAAGCATATTTTAACGCGTGCATTCACAATTAGGCAGCCTTATACGTTCGATCTTATCGACAGAAGCCATGCGAAATTGAAAATGCACGCGCCAAAATATGTTTTGTTCGCTTTGACGGGACTACTTAAACTCGCCGCTGCGATTTCGCTCGTTCGTCCAACCGTCCGTTGTTTTTGAGAGAATAACTTACACCCCTGTACGTTTGACATTGTATGCGCACCCAAGAAATAATAATGTAGGTGAAATTAAGAAGCTGCAAGGATAAATTGGCAATCAGGACTCACAGATAGATTTATTTATTGCATAATACAAGGTACAGTCTTATGGTAACTATAGACAATGATAAAATAATTACCTATATAAAGAGAAGATATTAAAATACATAGAAAACATCCAATAGGTACTGAGGAACAAACACTCGCACCCATCACACAAATATTTGCACATACCGGGAATCGAACCTGGATTGCAAGCTTCGTAGGCAGGGCCACCTACGCTAAACGCGTCGTCAGTAGTGTCCGACCGAAATTTCGGTTTCGGTTTCGGTTTCGGCCAGTTTCGGCCCGAGTTTCGGTTTCGGCCAAAAACGGCCGAACCCTTCGGCCGCGCCGAAACTTACGGCTAACGTCGGGCGCGCTCGGCACGGCTGGCAATATAGTAGGTAGTTAAATTTTCAAACAGAACCTCTGTAACTGTGCTGCATTGTGATAAATCTTTGAAAGTAGAAACCTGTAATTATAGGTCGGCGAGAAATTAATTTTAGAAAAAAACGGGCTTACTAACATTTTTTCGACTTTTTAAGGACTTTTTTTTTATAATAGGTTCGGTTTCGGTTTCGGTTTCGGCCGAAACTACAATGAAACCGAACCTTCGGTTTCGGTTTCGCTTTCGTCAAAATAACATGTTCCGGTCGGTCACTAGTCGTCAGTAAGCAGCGTCTTTATCCTGAACTAGCGACCCGCCCTCGCTTCGCTTCGGTTTATATGAGTATGATATATAGCCTATAGCCTTCCTTGATAAATGGGCTATCTAACACTGTTTTTTTTTTCAAATCGGACCTGCTGTAGTTCCTGAGGTTAGCGCGTTCAAGCAAACAAACAAACAAACAAACTCTTCAGCATTATAATATTACTCTAGATTATTACTGTGTACTCGTATTACACTACCATATTTAAAAACACATTACCAAGGGCTAAAAATGGTTCTATAATTCCTCGTAGAGATTTTGAACTTTTAACAGAAACTTCTAATACCTATTTCGTATTAATATATATACTTACGTAATTTAATTTAAAGCCCATCGTCTGAGTCCAACATACTCTTTAGCGACATTTTCAATAATATAATAAATAAAAATAGAATCAGAAAAAGTCAGAGAGAAATGTGGCCTGAAAAAAGACGTAGTGACTAAGATTGAAAAGGGCATGCTTCGACGGTTCAGTCATTTGGAAAGGATGGATGAAAGAAGATTGACGAAAGATAGGTATACAGATCGAAAGTCGGTCGGATAAATGGTCGAAAGGGGCTGCCCTAGGCGTAAGTACGTACGCCTCACGAATCAAATCGAAATACGAAAGAAGACGTAGTGACTAAGATTGAAAAGGGCATGCTTCGACGGTTCAGTCATTTGGAAAGGATGGATGAAAGAAGATTGACGAAAGATAGGTATACAGATCGAAAGTCGGTCGGATAAATGGTCGAAAGGGGCTGCCCTAGGCGTAAGTACGTACGCCTCACGAATCAAATCGGAGAAATACTGGAAAAGGGCCGAATCTTAAGTATCCGAAAATTCCGAAACCGACGTGCGTGCATGACTCGATGTATGAATGTGGAAGAAGCGAAATAAATATGTCAGGATCGTAGCAAGTGGAAAGAAGTGGTCTCTGCCTACCCCTCTGGGAAACAGGCGTGATTTAATATATGTATGTATGTAAACATGAACTGGGCCTCTATTCTATACTGGGCCGGCGGTAAAACCGCATCGTTTTTGACCTTTAACGGCATTGTTGTTAACTCGGCCGCCATTACCGACAAGTAAATAAGAGCGATCAAAACGTTGACAATACGATAACAGGTTAAAGACGATATGGTCTTTATGAATAGAGTCCCTGTAGGGTTCTTACAGGTTGCTTTTCTTAGGTGTTTACTTTTCGACTTCTAGTAATTGTTGCTACCCGTTTCATGCAGCGCTGTCAGACGTGGATATTGTATAGTGGCCGTCACGATCTCTCGTCGTTTCCCTTTATCTTAATTAGACTCAGCCTATATTTGACATAATTCCTTAACAATATTGTTTCCGGTTATGTTTTTGTCTTAGAGACCATAATAACACAGAAATATAATCATACACAATAATGTTCAGATAATGTCGATTAGGTCCAGTCGACTACAAAGAGATGTATTCATCTTATTACATTTGTAATAAGGTCCAAAAGTGGATATATTTCTTTGTAGTCGACTGGACAGTTTATTTTCGCTAGATCGCTCAATCGAGCGAGAGAGCACGACGGTTAAGCTACATAATTCGTGAGATAACTTTGACAGATAATGGGTTACCAGGGATCACTTCACAGCAATTAAATCACTGGTAATTTACATACGTGAAGTGAGGAATGAGTTGTCAAAGTTGTCTCACGGATTATGGTTTGGACTTTAATTTAACGCACGCACTAAAGTATTGTTTGTACTGTAGGTACACTACACTAGGTATGACACGACTGAAATTCGCCGGCAATTAATTCGTCAGTTGAGTTGTTATACGAGTCCCTATGCACCAGACTTGGTACGGGTGACGGATTTTCGTAATAGAATTTGAACTTTATAAAGAAACAATGATAGCAATTTCCAGTCTCTATAAATAAGTACCTATTATGTTTTAAAGCAAAAAAACACAGATACAATTATAGCAAAATTGCCAGATTGTTGTATTAACTAGGTCCATTATAGGTCAATTTGAACAAGCAATCAAAGTGTATCAGGGATCTGTTTTAAAAATCATCAAGAGAGTTATCACAGTATTGCCACAACAAGATGTCAGTTTTGTGGTGAAGATCAGATAACTTTTCTAATACATCGGAAAAAGAAATATTGGCTCTGAATTGATGTCAAACCAGAGACATTTTATTTATCATAGTTATGGCTTTTTCTTTGACGGAACTTTCTTGTTCTTTTAAATTTATGAGCTCATGATTGGGTGCTGCCTTTTGAACCTCATCAAACATGCTGAGCTCGAAATTATTATCTCGCTCGCATTTCATTTTAAAGTCTGTTTTATTTACTTCACAAATAATGCGCTAGATGTTATATACGAGTATATTCTAGTATAAGTATGTTGAAATCGTCACAATCAAAATTGAAGCTCGTTAGAGGTTAGCGTTACCCACATCAAATTCTGGCTTTAAGAAATAAAATGTCTACAGCTTTCTATAGAAAAATACGAGTAAACTATTTTGGTGAAGAGAAGTAGTGGAGTCGTTGACATATGTATAAAATACAAATGCTGGCAACCACGGCAATATATACTTCGCTAACGAGACGCATTCAGAACATAATAACAATTAAGTAACAACTAACCGTAAAGGGTTTCTACAAACTACATTAGTAATTTAGCCGAGTATTAGAGTACCTAGTAATTTAGTCGACAAACTGTTACTCGACATATTTAGTTACTAAAATACGCGCTCCTCGACTAAATTAATAATGTAGTCTTTACAAGCATTAATCCTTGGATGGCTTAAATGCTAGAGTATGTCTTACAAATGTAAACCAATATTAGTCTGATTCTGCCTATCCAAGAATGATCTACTTTTCATTCTAAGAGTATTGCTCGAATCCTTGTTACACGGATATTGATATTCTGTGTTCTCTCGTGCGATAAATGTTAATGCATTTTGAATCTTCACAGCTGGATAGCTTCCTGCTCCCGCCATTTGTTTGCATCACCCTACACTTCACCGAACGTCAAAAGTTATTAGCTTTTCGGTTTCACCCCTCCTATTATTAAGTACGTCATTCTTTGATATATCACATCGAGCTTGAGCTACAGATGTCGACGGAAAAGCCCAAGAAAAGGAAAACGACCAATAAAGCTAGTATAGGGTAAAAACGAGGCGCCGAGGTGGATACTTTGGGTTTTGTGCCTAAAAAAGGTCAACGGTGAAGGCCAAGAGTTTTCGAACTAGGTAGGTATACATACAGTGTAGATAGTTGAGATGGGTCAGTATAGGCTACTGCAACTCTTGTCGCCTCCTGGAAATGCCCACAGAAAGCCAGTCAAAAGGTCACAGATTTTTAGAAAAAAGAAACAGTTTTACCAAAACCAAATTTCTGTAAAAAAAATGACGCCAATTGACCCCATTCCGTGAAGGATCAAGACTCTTTGAGCGCTAAGACTTATAGAATTGTTTTTTTGTCACTTTTTCCGCCCTGTATAGGTAGGTACGTACATCGACTACATAAGTCTATTTGCCGCTTGACAAATATTTCAATGGAGAAATAACTTATTTCCGGCAAATAAATCAACCTTTGCACACTTTTTCCTGTTTTCGGGATACCCTTTGGCCATTGTCGCAGAATGGGCAGGTCCGGTTTACAAAGAGCGATAGAAATTTGATCTCCGCAGCCCTTGAGAAAGGGAAGTCAGAAAGATTCAATCATATCATAGTTAAGTAACGGAGTTCACTTTTCTATTTCAATGCGACATTTTCCCGATATATTAACAGCAGTAAAATGTCCTGAACTTTACCAGTAACGGCCGAACCCTATATTCAAACCGCGGATAGATAAGGCCCATACAGAATGTGTGAAATTTTAATCCGAAGAAAACCTATCTGTCCACGGTTTGAATATAGGGTTCGGTCCGTGTTCGGCCATAAAAAGACTGGAAAATGAACTATGTAGATATTCTCTTGTCTCGAGTTTTAAACTAGTTTCTTAAGAGTATAATTGGCTAACGAAACTACCCTGGTCACGTATGATACAGTGAAACTGCTTTAAGTTGGGAAACTGCTTTTGCGAAGCATTTATTCATGCTCTTAATAGTTGTCGGTATGGGCGTCTGTTTCGCCAATGTTCTTCGTAAGCCTGAGCTTGCCGAAGGATATTGTGCAAAGTAACCTTAATTGACGGGTATCGCGCCTTTTACAGGCTGTTATAATTATTTCATTAAAGTTTAAATTGATTCTATAGGTTTAAAATCATTAAAATTTTAGATTTCCATGTTATACTTATAATAAGGCCTAAGTAAATTATAATTATGAATAAATAATTAATATCGGGACGATCTCACACATTATATTGACTTACTCCCAAACTAAGCTCTAGGCTACTAGATCACGATAAAAATACTTATATAAGGTAACGCATCAAAAACCTCCAAATCTCTGAAACAAATGCACGTTAGTTTTTTCTAATTAACCCATTCTTACCCGGAATAGAACCCAGGACCTCTAGCTTCGTAGGCAGGGCCATTAGGTACCAACCCGGTTTACGCGTGTCAAGATACACGCGTCGGTTGTTATTTTACGACACAGAACACATATTACACGTCCTTGACTTGAAACCAAGTTCTCCGTTTGTTGAGAAGTGCACTGAAGTGCTCTCAACTTTGTTTCAGGTTTCAGTTAAAGTTTCAACTTCTAGGAGTTCGTGGCAACGGTGATCATGTGATGTGAAGCGATCCCGGTGTTTGAATTAATAATTAGATAGGAACAATCATAAACAACTCAGCAACTTTATTTCGTTATTAAGTACATATTTTTCTACTTATATTTCAATCTAAAATTAACTTGCATGAAATAATAAAACCAAGGGTTAAAAAGGGCTTTATTAATTTTTCAGTGCTGTAATGATGCTAATAACGACACCTTAACGAGCAGGGTTAACTGTGTAAACGTTATTACGACACCCTCTAAATCTTAACTATTACATTACTACCATGTTTGCGCTCTCCGGTCGCACGGAGCCCATACTAATTTCATTTCAGGCGGCATCGGCCTGGGGTCGAACTTTGAATCTCACTCACTATTTTACATAAGTTTTATTTGAATGTCATACCTTGTCTACCAACATGCAGCTAACCTGCCGTTTCTGTCAAAGACAAGCGTTTAGTTAAGTCCCGTCTAACGTATAGCAACACGCCAATATTGTAACAGTATTAAAAAAAATATTAAAGTTTTCGCCGTTACAATGAAGAGGTAGTTAATAAGAAACAACATCAGGGGACAATGTCACACCAATTGACCTAGTCCCAAACTAAGCTCTAGGCTTGTACTATGGGTACTAGAAAACGATATAAATACTTACAAAGAGAAATATAAAAAAACATCCATGACTCAGGAACAAATATTCGCGCTCATCACACAAAGTCTGCCCTTACCAGGATTCGAACCCAGTATCCCAGGACGACTAGCGTCGTGGGCAGGGTCACTGCCAAGTAGTCCAGCGCGTCGTCAATATATAGATACAATGATCATAGATACAATGTAACCAGAATTTATTAATTTTATTAAAACCTTTTGTCAAACAATATCTAACTCATGGTGAAAACCTCAACCAAATGCGTCGCGCGGTTTAGAAGACCAGACCAGAAGACAAACAGACAGACACAACAAGGCTTTGTTTTAAACTAACTCTATGTACCTAATAAAGATAAAGATGTGTAATATTACCTTTACCATTGCGCTCTTTTTTCTCAGTAAGAGTTTCTTTGTGATCTATACTTTAATTAGTAAAACATGACTTTGTTAGTTATCTTGAAATTTTCCCCGGGCGGTTTATTAATGAAGTACCTAACACAGAAAAAAATATGTTTTGTTGTATGCCTGTAATGTTACGTTGCGTAGGAACTGAACGGAGGAGGTATAAATATATCGTAATTACGGTTAGGTAAATGAAAACGAGAATGCCAGTTGGAACTGTAGGTCACATAATATTCCCTCCGTTTAACTAGTCACGTGACGTGAGTGTGTGTGAGTGTGCTGCAGGCTCTACAGATTACGATTTACAATTAAGTGCTGGTAGATATATCACCGAGTTTACAATGATTATCTACTGTGTCCAAATGAGATCGGTCGGGGCTATTTCTGCTGACTGATAATTCTAACTATTAGAACTTTTAGAATTAAAATAAACGTACACGCCATATTAGCAACAGTCCAAACACAATAAGGTTGCGTTTCCACCAGAGCTGTGTACAAGTCCACCAATAGGAGGATAGCGAATCCTATAGGTGGATTTTTCTTTGTAACATCACTTTAGCTGCCTCGCACAGATCTTTTTTTTATGTGAAAAAGGAGGCAAACGTGCAAGCGAGTCACGTGATGGTAAGTGATCATCACGTCCCATAAATACCCGCAACACCAGAGGAATCGCAGGTGTGTTGCCGGCCTTTGACCAAAGAGCAGGCTCGTTATTTGGAGTCGCCCAAGTCGTATTGGTTCGAAAATACCGACAGCACCACATACCACATAATTATAATAATAACGTAGCACATTTAAATTCTTTTATGTATAATGCTATTTGCTGTAATGGTAAATATAAATTATTGCATTGTATTTTTTTTCGACAGACCCGCAATTGTTTTAAAATACCTATTTAACGACACTACGGAGTAGACGGGAAAAAAAAAATATGCCCAGGTTCGTGTAGGGGAGGTACACAAAAAAAAAATGTTTCAACCTTTTATTTAACCACTTTTTTGGTGTGACTAATATGTATATCCGTGCCAAGGTAGCAGAACGAGCTCAACTCACACTTGACGATTCAAGTGTGAGTTGAGCTCGTTCTGATTCGATTCGAAATCGAATTAAAATCAGAATATAATAATACCTACTGTGCGGCCGTACGGAACCCTAAGTGCGCGATTTCGACTCACACTTGACCGTTTTTTTATTGTGTGCACTAGTCAGCACATAGATAACGAAGGTATCTCGTATGGTAAACGAAAATTATTCCCTGACCACTTCGGACTATGTCAAAGTGTCGTAATCAATCAAAATGTAAGGGATTTGTTATGATTTTATTTACAGTGACACTTTGACATAGCCCAAAGAGGGCTAGGAATCAAAATCGTTGACTGTACGTGAGTAGCAGGGTTTAACTGTAACTAGGCGATCGCACCGCACCTAGTGAAAGCTAACCGCGGAAACAAATCATTCGTAGTGAGGAAGCGTAGATTTTCCTTCAGACCCCAATTTACTGGACCACCAAATCGACTTGATTAGAAGTTGGCGCTCAGTGACTGGCAGCTTTTAGCCAGGAGGGCTAGCACAAGTTGCCTGCGACTTGTTTGTCGTTCAGAACTCCCTTTCTATCTAGTCTGTAATGATACAGACAAGCAAGAAAATACAACTTGTGCTAGCCCTACAGAGGGGCTATTGCTTAACGCACTCGCGATGGCAATTGTTTTCATTTTGAAAATAGAAGGCTTGTCTGCATACAAAATGAAAACAATTGTTCCGCTTTGTAGCCGATTCAGATTGCGAGTGTTTTAGGCAATAGCGACGCAGGTCCCGTATTACGGTCGTCTTAAATGCGGGGGATAGATGTGGATAAAGCATTCGTCACTCTCGTATTTAGTATAATACTGGCCCGAAAAACTAAATATCACACTTTTAATGAAAATTTTATTGAAAGTGTGATACATAGTTTTGCGGGCCAGTGTATACTGGTCAGAAAGGGAAATGGTTTTTAGGGAAATTTATTAATAAGTACGATAGATATAATAGGTTAATAATTAATTTACTTAAGTCCGACCAACGATGAGCCATATTTCAACGGCGGACATTACTTAACCTAAGAAATTATTAGGTAAATCTTAGCTCGAATATTTGAACCCAATAATTCTTCGGCAAACGTTAATGACTTAAGGCAATTGTATATAATATAACTTCATTTTATAAACAGTCAGTATTGCCAGTAAGTGGAAAGCACAGAATGACGTCATGCATCGCGGAATAGGTTCTCAGAATAGATCTCGACAGATTCATGTTGCCCTTAAACCGGCATACGTTTACCGACTACGTTCGGGCCGCCAGTATTTTCGCAAACGTTAGTAAATCCGTGGGTTTGCATTTTACGAACAATCTTTGAGTATGCAGAAACCAGATAATAACTACTATGTATAGATTTAATGTAAGCCGTGTCGTATGTTTTCCTATACCTAGTGACAAGTGAAGATGCATTACGCTAAGTTACTGATTTTCGAAAATCGACCAAATTGACAGATAGCGTCAGCAGTTTGTCTTCATACATTTCAAATGGATAGAAAACAGAAACGTTAACAGCGTTTGCATCTTGGCATATTCCATATATTTTGTCAGATTTCTAAAGTCAAAGGCTTTCGTAAAATGCGATTGGCTAACCATAAAGTATAATACACAGACTATGCTGGTTTGTCTTTATCTTACGACACGGTTAGCCTACTTGGTAACTCTATAGTGACATTGTCTGCGAAGCGAATGGTCTCGGGTTCGATTTCCGGTAAGCGTTAATATTTGTGTAATGAGTGTGTAACGAGTATTTTGATTTTGAGCCCTAATGATTTTCCGTTTACGTATCTTACTAGCTAATTAACTCTATTCATATTACAATAACCTGTCACTAATACAATGGTAAACATCTCGATTGTCATCCGATATCTTCTATGTATTTGTTCCGCCACTGAACTCTTTTTTTAGTGGTCTTCATATCTTTACATACATATACTCGTATACCTAACAATACTACAAGCCTTTATTCCCTTAATCGCCTCTTACGACTTCCACGGAGACGGACTTCCTTCTTCTTTTACTTGGAGTGGTACTATTCTAAGCCGGCTACCACACGGCTACTCAACTCAACTCTTTAAATAGCATTAATATGCGCAACGTAAAATGCCTAATTCTTGTGTCATCCTGTTATTGTTAAAATGAAATATGACCCGGCATTTTGGTCACAAAGTATTAATTTCCCGGCGCCGTGAGCTTACATTACTGTCTCGTTAGTCCGCGCAATTTAAAGGAAAAGTTAGGGTTTAATGCTTCCCAACCGCATTTTACCACTTTTGGGAGACAAATAAAGTTTAATAAACAAACAAGATTATCTACAGGTACAAGATAAGGTTCACCTTTGGTTCTAACCCTACAATGCATACAGTGACAGATATGTCACAACCAGTTTAATCGTTAGTAGTTAAAAATAATGTAAAGGCAGCGACATCTTTTTTGTATAAAAGCAAACCTAGAGGGCACTATATAAGTGTAACACAGTAACAATCCACTAGATGGCATTGTACTTGAAATTACCAAGGGATTTATACAAATGTTGCTGTTCTCCGTGAAAAATGGATTTATTTCATTTACATATTGCAATAAAACAAAAATATATAATCAAAAATCGAAGAAAAAAATATTTTTATGTATGAAAATCTTTGCGTAAGTATGCTGTAAATATTATATACTGTCAATGATAATCTATATGCCTATATAGGTACAGTTTTTTCCAAACGTTCCACATCTGTCACACCATGCATCGACGGCGTGTCCAAATGTTCCATATATGTCACTGCATGCAGTAATTTTATGGATTTTTCATAAGTACCTACATGAAATATTTTACTGTCACATAATGTGAAAAATGTGAAAATACTAAGAGAAATTTGTTTATACAAATACAACAATTATTTCTAAAAGTTTAGAGTCTAATGAAGTATAAATTAAGAAATTGTTCCATAATAATACGTTAGTGTAACCCAAACCTTATATCATGGTGTGCCATAAAACGGTTTATTTACATATCATGCGAGAAATACTAATAAAAATGGTTTACATAATGAAAACTAATACTATTTCTTTAAATTAAGAGTCTACTGAAGTTTAAATAAAAAATGTAATTCATAATTAAATATCAGTGTAACCGACACCTAATAGCATGGTGTACCACATATGGAACGGATTAAAAAAAGTTAATTTCTCCTGAAATATTACTTATTATACTTTTTTCATTCTTTTTTCTCTTAACTAAGCCCTAAATAAACCCACATTTTTTTTTTCACACAAATAAAAAAACTCATGCATTGTAGGGCTAATGAGATAATAAAATACTACTGTTCTGTAAAAAATATTTATATCACTCGACCTACAGTGAAAACTGCTATACACAGCAGCATACACAAATAAACGTATAATTTCAATGCATTCAATATTCGAGTGAGCACACGAACCCCAGACATACTTGATTTAAATAGATGAATGTACTATGAAGACAAATGATACCTAATGTTTTAGGCTTTACTGAAATCTGAAGATTAAATACGAGATTTTGTATTTCACGCGTGCCTATGTTTTTAGGAACTGATTTTATTACATCGATAATATTAATTTAGTACTGTAAGTATGGTATTAATGCAACGGTTACATAAAGTTTGATGCCTATAATCTTGTCAGTATGGTTGTATTTATTCTCTGCCAAAGAAACGCAAGAAAATCTTATGACTGTAATTTTAGAATAGGTACGTCAATTGCCACAAAGTACAGAAAAGTGCACATATCCGTTGATTACGTTCTTGTACTTGTGACTTGACTTGGCTAGCTCTGCTATGATTAAATATAAATACATACATACATACATACCGTCACGCCTTCATACCAGAGCGGGGTAGGTAGAGTTACAGAATTACCAACAACTCTAACAACTTGTTGTTAATCCTATAACTACATTTTGCAACAGGCTAAGATGTTTACCATATGTATATTAGTGACAGGTTGCAAGCCTATCGCCTAACAATACTACAAGCCTGTAATCCCTTCCTTAGTCGTCTCTTACGACTTCCATAGGAAGACATGGAGTGGCAGTATTCTAAGCCGGCAAACACACGGATAAATAAAATGTCGTAGGACAATCTCACACAGATTTACCTAGTCCCAAACAAGCCCTTTTATAGTTAATAAAAAATCTCTATTAGGCAGCCTAATACGTTCGTTCTCATCGACCGAAGCCATGCTTCCAAATTGAAAATGCACGCGCTAAAAAGGGTTTTGTTCGCTCTGACGGGACTACTTAAACTCGCCGCTGTGACATTCACTCGTTCGTTCATCCGACCGTGATTTATAGAGAATCACAACCCACGACATGTAATCTTCAGGTTAAAAACCCCGCCTCGCCTGCGGTCCCTGCTTGCGACGTTAAATTTTCAGAAAGAAGCCTCAGTTCAAAAGCACTAGTTGGAGCGGTCTTTTCAAGAATTCTCCATTACGTTTAAAGTGGGCGTCCCTCTTTATTCGTTTTTAATTATTTAATTAAGCTCTCTTTGTGCAAACAGGCGGCTTGATATAGCGAGATCAGTGTTTCTTACAAACGTGAATCTTAAAATCTGTTAAGTAAAGGCTAAAGTAAGTAAGCTAAGTAAAGGTTCCAAAAATAGCTTAAATCAAAGTGAGATAGGGAGTTTATGGGTCGTAATGACTCGCTTGATCGTCTGCCATCTTTTTCACATAGAAAAAACCTATCCTATAAAGTTAATTAATTTCACTGCACATGATAGAAATGAAAGGCATTATGAAATACTTATGCGATACTGTTACATGAAAATAATAACAGATTATTTAATTATCCAGAAACAACTCATTATTTTCACGAGGTATTAGATTTGATTGATCAATTTATATGGTTATTTAACCGGACGCAACGCAACCGGCGTGATTTAATTTTTAAAGTTAGAGTTCAGGAAAAGTAGCATATTAATATTAGAGTACAGGAAAGGGAAGTGGTTTTGTATATAGAGTATAGAATCTCACATGCTGGTTCCCACGCTCGATTTGCTAACCAGTACCCTTACCATGAGTTACAATTACCGTACTCGCTAGCGAGTCGGATGCTCTGTCCCTCGCAACCTCGCAGTATTCTTATAGAGTGCGAGGGACAGAGCATTCGACTCGCTAGTGAGTACGGTAATTTTAACTGATGGTAAGGGTATCGCGTGCGCATGCCAGCTGTCACTATTAAGCGCCCATTAACGTCATTTGCAAGGTTTACAGACGTGCAATGTGGGTCATTGGTAGTGAATGCGTCAGTACAGTCATTTCTTGTGACACTAGGTATATCAGGCCAATTTGGCATGAACATTCAAAAGTCGGCTCTGAATGACTCACTATCATTGAGGTAAAATTGTATGACAACTTAATGTCATCAGTTGACGTAAATTTATGACATACAGGGTCCAATTCAGATTACCGTTCTCTAATTTTAAACGACTGTAAATTTTAATTTACAAGTCACGCATCCGAATTTGACCCACTGATGGGCTAAGGTTTAAACATGATTCTTTGCTATATAAATAAATGATACATTTTGATTTAAGAATAGTTTGTCTTTAAAATGTATACCTTAATTGATAGTAATGATATTAGCACCTATCATTTTAATAATAGTTGTATTTCTTGTTACAGGGTCTTCTACAGTCATCGAAACATCGTTAACTGATTTTAAGGTAAGGACCGTAAATTGAGTTAAGTTTTAAAAGCCTGGAATCGTAAAACAAATTAAAAATTATTACGATTCATTTAAACCGGTAATATCACGTGGAATGTTGAATATAAATTATTATAAAAAGTGCACACAAAGTAAAACACTATCACACACGATGCATGAAATAGTAGCAATACCTATTAAAAAGGAACTCGCATGTTACAAAGTGTAACAAGCTGAAGTGATGAGTGAAGGTGCAGTAGACTATAACGAGATGTATCCACTTTTTAACCTTATTGCACTGTACATACTTCGGGTAAAATATTTCACGTAAAAATAAAAAAATAAAGTCACGCCAGTGACCATTAAGTCGGTGGCTCACAGCTGCCCCCTGGGTCTTGTAGGTGAAGAACAAATAAATTAAAAACCGCCTTAATGCGAGCCCCACTCACGCTCTGAGATTTATCAGCACTTAATATTAAAATAATAGATTAAAATATTAAAATAACAGATGAGGGCTATTCGAATCTTGGACAATAACATGTAATTATAGCCAAATTCCTATAGTAGTAGCCTCTTGAAAATGTTGTTAAAAACGATTTTTATTGTGATATTTTAAGATTCCCGCGTAGGTACTACAAACTTGTCCTGTGAAAATTTTAAATAGACATACATACGAGGGGCGGCTGAAAAGTTCTAAGCCTAAGGTATTTTGAGGTTGCATATGCGTTAGCGATACTGGCCACTAAAAAGACCATTTAAAAAGTTAATAAACAAAAGAAAAAATGTCGTCTTGTGTGAATTATCAACGCATATCACGAAAATTCAGCACCGTGCAGTCATTAAGTTCCTCACGAAAAGTGACAAATTGCCGAAAATAATTTTTGAAGAAATGTCTAGTATTTACGGTGAATCTGGCCCTTCTCATGCCACTGTTAAAAAATGGAGTCGACTTTTTAAACTTGGACGGGAGTCGATCGAAGACGATCCTCGCTCAGGAAGGCCAATATCGGTTGTGACTGAAGAAAATACTGAAAAAGTCAAAAAGTTAGTATTAGAGGATCGGAGAATTAAGGTTTGGCAAATAGCTGAAGCCTTAGGTATTAGTAAGGAAAGAGTTGGAGAGATTTTGCACCAACATTTGCATATGACAAAAGTAAGTGCTCGTTGGGTGCCGAAAATGCTCACAGCTTTCGATAGAGAACGTCGTGTTCAAACTTCTCAGGCATTTTTAGAATTATGTGAAGAAGGTTTAGATGAAGTTTGTTCCCGCATAGTAACTGTTGAAACATCAGACAGTATGATCTAGAGTCGAAGTCTGAATCTATGCAGTGGATCGAAAAGGGTGAAAGGCCGCCAAAGAAATTCAAGGTTCAAAGATCGGCGTCTAAGCTAATGGCCACCGTGTTCTGGGATTGCGATGGCATTCTTTTAATAGACTATTTGGCGAAAGGCTCCACAGTAAATGCAGTTTATTATGCTGAGCTATTAAGAAAAGTGCGACAAGCCATAGTCGAGAAACGAAGGGGCAAACTGAGCAAAGGCATTTTGTTTTTGCAAGACAACGCCCCCGTTCACACCGCTCGTGTTGCCAAGCTTGCTCTGAAGGAAACTGGCTTCGAGGAAATTGATCATCCACCTTACAGTCCAGATCTGGCCCCTAGTGATTATTTTCTATTCAGCAATTTGAAGAAAGATTTAAGGGGAAAGCGATTTGGCAGTGATGAAGAGATGAAGGCGGCTGTACAGGAAAATTTCGACAGCCAAAATAAAACTTATTTTTTTAACGGTCTAAAAGCATTATTTAAATAATGTAATAAATGCATTGAATTAGAGCGAGATTATATTGAAAAATTAAAATAGTAAAAAAAATCTGAACATTTTTTTTCTACCTTAGGCTTAGAACTTTTCAGGCCGCCCCTCGTACATATATTAAATCACGCCTGTTTCCTTTACTGTTATTTTTTTTATAATAAGGCAGAGACCACTTTTTTCCACTTGCTACGATCTTGACAAATTTCTTTCGCTTCTTCCACATTCAAAAACAAAACACAAATCTACTTACAAAAACAAATATCCCCTGGATAATCACGGAAAACGTGAACTTCTTATTAGGCTTTCGTTGGTACCCTTTTAGGTAATCATGGAACCCTAACAAACCTAAAATCTCAAGGATATAATTATACAATGTGCCCTCTAGTATCTATAGCTACAATCGTAATAAGCATTCAAGCGAAACGAAGCAACGGATTCAGAGCCAAGGCACGTTTTTTAAATTGAAAAAGGAATCCACTCTGATTCTAATCGAGATTCTGAAATTCTGATGCGTGTCATGATAAATGACTTAAACGTTTGTGTAATGCATATTTCGGAAACGATTACCGAGTTGTGAAACAAAATAACGTACGTAGTTTCGCGTGTTCGTTTCGTGAACAAAACCGCAGCCTAAAAGCTAAAAGCATAGGATAATTGAGTTCGTAAACAAAGGTTAACTTAATTAATGATACTCCTTTTACTCGTAAATTAATTAATTGAACTGAGCACATATTCCAAATCTAATAGGTATAGGTATCGTAAACTCGGGTTACTTTGCCCTAGAGGGTAACATTGTCCACCCCAAAAAACATTATTAATATTTAATTATTCAATTAAATGTAACATCAGGACTAAGCTACATTACAGTTATAAAATTGTTCGAACAATGTAAGATGACCACCACTAAAATAGTTAGTTTTTAAAGTGAGCAATGGTGCTTAAGGGCCCCGAGTTTACGGTAACCTGTCTTTGAGAAACTACTTCAGTTTAGTAGTTTTAGGTTTCGGGGGTTAGACAACCACCGGTGAAATGACCACCATCTAGGTCCTCAGGGATGCCGACGCATTTGCAGCCTTGAAATTATCGTTGTAAGGTTGAAATTTTAAGATTAAACATTTCTATGGGATTCAGAAATCACTTACCATCAGGCAGAGACCTTCTACACACCATAAAAAAAATGGGCGAAAGTAAAGCGAAGAGATGGAGATAACCTAATAAAGATTTTCGTTAAGTAGAACGTATTTATTAGCGTACTACGAGAACCCTGTCACAATGTCAGGCCACATGATTCAAAAATGATCATTCAAATTCAATAATGTGTTTAATACGTTACTTCATTGCGACAGAGTTCCCCGCTGGTACGTAATTTCCTTGATTTCACGTTGGCATATAACTTCATATTAGTTGCATCTACAAACGTAAGAGTAGATCAATAGCACGAGTGTTAGAGTCTCACTGGCTTATGTGTAGGTTCCAAAGACGACGTCTAGTAATATTGAGGTTCTTGGAACTGCCATGACGCCTCAAACAGTAAGATTAATTTCTGTAGCGTAATTTCTTCACGAAACCTTGCCCGTGCAGCTGCAATATCGCGCTGCCTTCCTTATACGTCCCCTGCCACCAAATACAAATTGGATACAGTTTAAACACGGCATGCGTGTCGCTGGCATGGAATAATTTACACCGATAGTGCCAACCACACGATAGCTGGTTCATTTTGTACGCATGTTAAAGACTCTGGCACTGAAACTGAACGTATTGCGACGTGCTCTGATGTTTATTGCGACATTTGCGACATCTTCGTATAATTTCAATTTCAGCCGTTTCAGCTTCTAACCGCCGTACTCGGAAATCTTTAGACAATTAACTTGTCAATTCAAAGTTGTATATAAAAATAGCCAATATGTAACGATAAAGTAAACGTAGTTTTTTTCAGTAAACAGTTCAACACTCATAACGCACAGTACAGTAATGGGCTTTAAACGACAATTAAGCCTTGTTGCTGAACATCGGCTAATAATTTTGATATAGGCAGCTAATGTAACCGTATTATAATAAGAGAATTCCTTACACAAGTTGACATACTTTAACCTAGTTCTAAGTTATGGCTCCTACCAACCCGGCCCTCTCTTCGCTTAGGTTTATGTGTGTTTTCTGTAACACTTGTACATAAATCCAAATATATTACACTTAACATAAAAACTTTCCGTTACAAAATGTCTAACTGATGGTGAAAAGATGCGTGGTTTAGGATGACTTACGGGATATACAGACAAACAGACGCGGGATTATGTAATAATAAAGAAAGAAGAAGATAAAGATATAGATGATGATTTGTTTGATTGTTCGTCATTATGCCGGGCTTACTATAAACATAGGGATGATGAGATTGATGAGGCCACAATGGAACATATTGTCAAAGTGACATAAGGATTTTTAAAAGTATCTTATTATTTGACTGAATAAAGTCACTTTGACTTAGTTCCATGGTGGCCTAGGAACCAAATAGGTTGGCTACCTAGGCTAGGCATATTCAATGTCGAGGTGATAAATATAGTCCTACGTAAAACCAATACTCAATTTAAAAAATAATTATTTTTCATGTTACGTGATTATAGTTATTCAAATCAGCGTATACCAATCATTCGAAATTATGCATTAGGTACAATTCGATTCATGAATGTGATATCTCCGGTGCAGTTTAGGGGACGCCTCATTTGGCCTGAGGTCGCCGCAACTGCGAGGCCGCTCATGAACATTGTCATGAATATTCATAGTCATGGTGCTGCAGAGCTATCATAAAATGAACACCTAAGAGTCGAGATAGTGTAGAGTTGCTTGTTTTTGTAAATAATCATTTGAATGTTGTTTTCTGGTTTTTGTTACGGGAAATGTAAAGAGGTATATAGATGTCGTAGATGTCGATTGCCATAAATTTTAAAGGTGATAAAAGGGTCATACACAATCACAAAAACAAAAGTTGTCTCTCCTGTGGTCAATAGTTAAGGGCTTGTGTGCATATAAGTTATGTTTTTATTTGATAGGACTAAAGTAGACGTGACGCCCTTTATGCGGATGTGGGTTCAGCTAGAGAATTAGGCTTTAAACACGTTAACTTTGGGTATGTCCACAGGAAAGACGCGAACCTAAATCCGTGTATGACCCAAAAACGTCTTTACTTATTCTGTGGCCCTAGACAAGATTAACGTTAACGGTATAAAAATATTGGATTGACGTAAGCTGTCAGACGGTCGCGTCGAGGGCCAACGTCGATTCTATACATTTTGTCCGTTGTCGAAAATCGTTTACGATAGCGTTAAGCAACTTGTCTAGCCTGACTCAGAGTTTGAGGTCGATGACGATATAATGACGATTTAGGTACTTAGTTCGTTTTCGAGTGAAACCGGATGATTTATCGAAAGTAATAATTATCTATTAAGCATTGAAATTGCTACCTAAATACAAATTTGATTGGCGACATTGATTGTGTCAATGTCATTATCGCTTTTCATTCAGTATACAAAATATTAAGGGACAAAAAGTTGCTGCAATAGCGTTAATTCCACTTTGGTTTAGCCGTATCGCTTCAGTACTTATTGCAATACACTGTTGACGTTAAGAAGAGACTGTAATAGCGTCAATATGATTATGGCAAGAACGTAGGATAAAGTTCCAGTCTACTGCATTTTAATCCATCTGGCTTTTGAACAACTATCGTCGCCTTTGCTATGAAATGAATACGAGATACCATAACGTTATCAATGTTACTCTTCGCCTTGACAGTCAAAGTATGTACGTTATACCTTGGTGCAAAAGTAACCTCCGTTATTTTGTTTAGTGGAATCAACAAAAAAAAACAATGAAACTTACTTTTGAGTCCTTACCTAATTAATAATACGCAAGTACAAAGCGTAACTACGGCCTAAAATGTTATTTTGCGCCTGTTCATACGTCCGTGCTGTAAGTAGTGACAAAAGCTCACTTTTTTTCCTTACCTATTAAATAAATTTACCATTTATTCGTGGACGAATTCGCGGGCCAACCCTCATTATAAAAGTTTAAACGATTATTAGACTTGGCTCTGATCCCACGTGGAAAAACATATCACCACGCGCCGGTCGGGTTTCGGATCACCCGTACCTACCTTATTAAACTTGCAGAAAGCTATAATGAATCTAACAGCAGGGAATTTGCTCGTTTGACTTTTCCCAGTTGTTCAGTGGAAATGTTTCATTGGAACTGTTCCGATGGATTCAACAGAAAACTAGGCTTGCTCAATGGCGAGTCGTTGTCGCTACGGTTTTAAAACTGTACAGTCAACCAATTTGATTCCTAGGCCACTATGGACTTTGTCAACGTGACGTTGTAAACCAAATCATAGGGAGTCTCTTACGTTTTGGTTGACAACGTCACTTTAACATAGTCCAAAGTGGCCTAGAAATCAAATTGGTTGACTGTACTATCTAATCGTTTTATATAACTTTTTCGAAAATGCGGCCACGTGCATGGACATTGTACTGTAACTATTTACTATTTTGGACCCGATTTCGTATGGGCTGTTTCCAAAAATCCCGTACTTGGAAACTTATACAGTTGACTATACCTACAATACCTACATGTGCAAAAGCACGTTCTTTTTCAAAATAATGAAATAAACTACAACAATAAACTAAAAAAAAAACAAATACCACCTGTACACAAGTAATTGGTAAGCTAGTCAAAATGAACATATTTCTAAATAAATAGATGGGAGATCCACGAGCCTTGTAAACTTTTCCAATAGTCGACGCTCGGACACAACTCGCGAAACAAGGGCACTCGGAATAAACTACGTAGGTACCTACTTCTTGAAAGAGCTTCGGATACCGATAAGTCTGTTGGTGATCAATATAAAGGCAATGGTGATGTTATTTTATGATCTTTGGATTTTAAGGCCAAGTATAGTATCTGGAGGGACAAGTAGTAGAGTAACTAGAAATTCACTTCGAATCGTCCTTCCTTAGCTGGCTGCGGATACTATACAAACTTAAGTAAGTTTAACGGCATCCTAACAATACTTTTAAACAATATCTGATGAAGTAACTTCTGAAACACTGTTTTACACTGTAAATGAATTTTTGACATGTAAATTGAATTGAAATATAATTATTTATAAAATATAGTAATCTAGTATAAAAATATGTAAATGTAATGGCAAAACTGATTACGGTTATTATAAAATTTTGCATACCTACTTTTTTTTTTATGCCATAGAGAAGACAAACGAGCACACAGGCCGCCTGATGGTAAGTGGAAACTGTGACCCATAGACATTCACATTCACAAGACTGCAATGCAATCCTAAGACTGCAAATGCGTTGCCAACCCTGAGGACTAAGATGGAATGCCTCTATGCTAGTCATTTCACCGGCTGTCTTATCCTCAAACCGGAACACAACAATGCGAACACTGCTGTTTGGCGGTAGGTTAATGGATAAGACGGTGGTAGCGATCCGGACGGACCCTGCACAAGGTCCTACCACCCGCAAAAACTTACTTACTTACTTACTTGTAGGTGAATACAATGAATATATAAAAATGTAAGACCTATTTAAATACTGTATTTTCGCAAAGAAATGATTGATTGATTAATTACGTTGTTTGAGACTTCATGAGTCATGACAAATGCATTGAACAATGTCGTTTAAGCTATTAGACCAGCACCAGATTGTGACTTATTTGCGTGGCGATGGACTTGAATAATGTATCGACACGAACATAATATTTCTAAATAAATAGGAGGAAGATCCACGTGCCTTGTAAACTTTTCCAATAGTCCACGCGCGGACACACCTCGTGAAACAAGGGCACTCGAAATGAACTACGTACTACTTCTTGAAAGAGATTCGGATGCCGATAAGTCCGTTGGTAATAAATCAATATAAAGGCAATGGTGATGTTAGTTTATGATTTTTGGATTGTAGGACCAAGTACAAACTTAGTTTAGTTTAGTTTAGTTTATTTATTCATCAATGTAATATTACAATATTAGTTGCATGTTAAAATATACGAAATTACATTGAGATCGTCACACATAAATACTAATAATCAAAGAATATAAAAATAAACAATAATTATAACAACAACAATTACACATTGTAATGAATGGTCTCTCGTCCGATATCAATATAATGTAGGTACAAGAATTAATAAAGTCAACAATAATAAATTTACATTTCCAGTTCCATTATATTCATCCATGGAGTATAATGGATTATCCAATAAAAGGTTTCTCAGCTGATGCTTAAATGCTTCATCGGATTGTACATCTTTAAGTTAGGCGGGTAGACGCTCATAGTAGGGTAGGGTGGGTACGATTGAAACGGGTCATGATTGAAACAACTCAAATTTCTCGGAAACCGTTACACCTACCAGCGCGACACGAAGTTCGTTACTACATCGGCCACTTTCGAATCTTTGGACAGTGGCGCGCGGGGCAGCGAAGGACGCGGTCGTGTGCAGGACGCTTCGGAAAGATTTCACACGCAAAAATAAGCATTTATGTTCTTTTTATTTTCGGTTTAACTTAATTACCTCTTGTATTTTGGTATTTTTTCTTATTTCATTGTATGGTATACCTATTTGAGATTGTATTTATTGATATTGGTAATCGCTAAAGTAGTATTTAAGACTAAAATATCGACCTTGAAATGAAGAATAGGAGTTGGGTACGATTGGAACAATGTGCCTGTGGACGTTTGAAACGTTTCAATCGTCCCGGTGTTCCAACCGTCCCTTTTTAACCGACTTTAACCAGAATGGAGGAGATATGATTTTTTTATGTACTAATGTTACTTTTAGTACCTAGGTAATGAATTTTTAATTTATATAAACCTGAATAAAAGCTTACAAACTAAGGTGTATAATGTATATAGGTAATGACGTTTAAACCTGAAAAAAAAGCTTACAAACTAAGGTGTATGTATATATTTAGGTATGCATTTTTATGTGTATAATCCTGAAAAAAAAGCTTACAAAATAAGGTGTATGTATATATTTAGGTATACATTTTTATATGTATAATTCTGAAGTTTTTATTAGGTTTTCCAAGACTAAGATATTCTGATTCGTTTCAAGGTTGTTCAGAAACCAAAAATAAACAGTGAATATTTAGGTAGATGATTTCGCTTTAATTTTTTCTTCTCTGGACATGAAGAAGTAGGAATTGATACCAAAATGATTGGTTCGATAAATAAGTTATTTGTATTCTTTGACACTGTGATTTTTTTGCTTTTTTACATTAAAAAATATTTCTATTCTTTGATACTTTGGGTTTTATTAGTTTGCTTTTTCACATTTAAGTGTTTACCTACATAAGTATATAAATGTATACGTAGGTATACATACTTTGGTCATGTTTGAAACATGGTTATAATTGAAACATGTTTGTTTGTATGAGAAATGATATTCCCTTTTTTAAGCATTATTATGCCATTAAAGCTAATTAATAGATTATATCTATGTTGATAATATGATGTGTTAATTATTAGTTCAACTTCTACCTGCCATCGATGAATACAAAAATATTTATTAACTACCTCTACCTCTAAAACTTTCTTTCAGTAATAATCATAGAAATAGTTATAGTAACGTTACCATTTTATCATGATCTCATCAAATACTCATGTAGTATAGAAAACCGTTTAAACCTATTAAATATGTCAAATAATGACAAAGTTATTTGAAGTGTTTCAATTAACCCACATACCGTTTCAATTGTCCCTAGCATGGGGTCAATTGAACCAATTTACCCGGTCCTCTTCTTTCGGCAATAGCGGCGTAGTTATTTGAGATAGAGCTACAAAATATACTTTATTTAAAAGCCAGATTACCATACTTTATATGACCAAACTATTGAATCCGTGACTTTAATAGATTCTTCGCTATACGCTGTCAAAGTGAAAGTGGTTCAATCGTACCCACCCTACCCTACGTGGGTAGTTAAGTAGTTTCATTATTTGAGGGTTCATAACGAATACATTGCACTATGTCTAAATTCAAGCTGAATATTATATGAGCATCAGATTGTGACGTGTTTTCGTCGCGATGATGGACGGCTTTGTAATGGGAATGTATGAGATTCTTCAAGTTCATCGATAACAGGCAGTTTAGTGTGTGTACATGCATGCATAAAACGTTTATAATGTGTTTATTTTGGTTATCGTACTATTTCTTAATTTAGGAAACTGGATTTCTCGGTGTATTACTGTAATGCCGTGTCAATATATTTATAAATACCCGTTGTTTCCCTCTTTTTTGGTCATAATGAAATTGTTGACATAATTCTCTATAGTCATAATTTTTATATACCTAAAACAGTAAAATTTCAGAATTTCTTAAAAAAAAAAAAGAGAAAAGATGTTAAGATGTTAGATGTTAAAGGTGTTATGTGTTGTGTTAAAAATGTAACCCGTCGACAAGGTTAGTTTAGGTAAGGTTTGATTAATAAAAGTTCTGAAAAAGTAACAGTTGCTTAAAGGATTCGTTATGGCTTGGGATAATTTAATAAGCACTAAATCATATTATACACTAACATGCATTGGAAGAGGCGTAAAGCTCTTTATACAAACTGGTTCCTGCCTTTTTATGCTGTTAAGCATAGCTACTAGAAGGAGGGAAACTGAGTTTAATCATCTTTGAATATAAGTAAGTACCTGAGCAAACTAAAAGGTCAACTTTTAACTTCAAAAAAATTGGCTTGATTATATTAGGATAAGATAATATATTTATTTAAACGTTAAATTACAAAAGAAGCCACCGCCATCCAATTGTGCTTTTTTTTGCAAAAAATAAGAAACAGAAAAAAACTGTTTTATGATTCGCACAAAAGTTCAAGTGTCAAAGTCAGGTCATAAAATAATTACATTGTAGTTCTAGGTTTTTATGAGTTTTTTTAGGGTCGCGCTTGTTTTACAGGTCCATTTTTATAGGCCCTAAAGAAGTTGAGGTACGAGTAACGTTACAACCTAGCTGAATTACCCATACTCTACGAAACAACCTTACATTACTAGTTAAGAACTTAGAACTCAATTAAGACGCTTCGTCATCGGTACGTGTCTCAGTTTCCTTTGAAACTTACATAAAGTTCTACACGTGAGCCATGTTTCAATCCTACAAGGAGAAGGGATGTTTCATACAATGACTAAGTACCTATTGTAATGAATAAATCCTGCTAATTATAATTAAAAATAAAAACAATCGATCCATTCTCGAGTTATTGCGTGAGTGGCGTGACCAAGGGAAACAGGGATTCATGTTGTATATACGTATACATATAAGCTTGTATAATATTAATTAGGTCAATAAACCTTGTCCCAAACTAAGCTCTGGGCTTGTTCTATGGGTACGGTCGAACTCATAAGTAAATAGCTGTACATTATAGTACTTTGTCACAGCTATTTATATACTGAATTCAAACCACTATTACTTTAATTCGTTACTGCGACACGGTTCTTCAATGTTGAACATGCGTAGATATAGAACTCCATACTTAATTACATAGAAAAAAACAAATACTTAGAAACTAAACTTTCACTTGTTATAATTTTTGTCCATACCTGAACAGTATGTACACATTTTGAAAAAAAAAACAACCCTCTATTTAGCTCTTTTAAGTAAGTATGGACGGACGAACGGACGGACAGCGTAGGCTCAGGACAGGGTCCCCTTCAAGTACGGAACCCTACAAACCAACTGTTTTATTTCAACCAATATACATCCACTACTCTCCCAAGGATCGATCGATTTAATGATCGGTCTCTTAGCTACTATAGAATTAACTTTACAGGTGCTGACCTTGCTTGATTATTACGTAAATGGATCAAATGAAGAAAGAGTAGCCTTCAAAGGTTACAGTAATTAAATCATGGGCTATATAGAAGCATACCGCAAAAAAGTTAATTAAACCGTTCGGTCATGACACGGCCCGAACAGAAACAAAAGTGACCGGGACCAATGTTATTTGCTTCCGTCTCGTTCATTCGAGGCCACGTTGTTAGGATAAGCGATTGTTTCTCGCACAGTTCAACGGTTCAACAGCCTTTTATTAAAGACAAGGCAAGTTAAAGTAATTTCTTATGTTTTGTTATGGGAATTTGTAATTCAAAGTTAGTTGTATTTAAATTACTTTGTTTTCAATTCACATACATACATTCCCAGAGCAGGCAGAGTTTTAGAATTACCAACAACTCTACAAACTTCACTTCATTCTGTTACCACATTTTGCACAATCAGGCTAAGAGGTTTACCACGTGTATTTTAGTGACAGGTTGCAATGCAAGCCCATCGCTTTATTTCCTTAGTAATCTCTTACGACTTCCACGGGAAGACATGTTGTGGCATTATTCTAAACCGGCAACCACACGGCCATGTTTACAATTCACATCTTGTTTTAAAATCGGGGCCCTATTCCACTGCGTTGTTGCACCTTTTGCAAGCGTATTGTTGACAACTGGCCATTCTTCATTCATTATTATATCACCGGTTAATAATAAGTCCGTTCGTCGAATCGAATTCAAAAGCGAGTTGCTTGAATCATTTACCAGAGTTTGCAATTTATGTTTAAACGTTTTCTTAGTATATATGTATATACTACTATTTAATTGAAATGTAATTGAGTATCTTTGAATTGCGAAACGATTTTGGTGATTGTCTTGGTATTCATTTGAGAATTAAAAAAAATGCGACGTTGCCAGCACAGGCAGCACAGCCTACTGTAAGACAGGGGTGTTATTCTCTCAAAAACTACGGACGGGCGGACGAACGAGCGAAATCGCAGCGTCAGAGCAAACAAAACACATTTTAGCGCGTGAATTTTCAATTAAGCAGCCTTATACGTTCGATCCATCGGCAGAAACCATGCTGCTAAATTGAAAATGCACGTGCTAAAATATGTTTTGTTCGCACTGACGAGACTACTTAAACTCGCCGCTTGGACATTCACTCGTCCGTCCGTCCGACCGTCGTTGTTCAGAGAATCACTTCCCTGCTCTCAAATTAATCACGTATCCGATGTGAATCAAGAAAAGTCACTATTGGTTAACTTCGTAAACATAGGTAAGTGAGTTGTTAAAGTGCAGTGTAGTAGTTTCATACCTATTTCTTTAAAAATACGGAATTATAAAAATTAATGCATTTTTCACCTGAAAAATACGACGGAAATCTACTTTCCAATTTGCATACGACGACGTTGAACGAAGTGGAAATTCAAATGAAATCGACAGCCAACGGAGCTTGAACTTCAAAAGGGCATGAAGTTTACCGCGGGGAATACGGTTAGGTGTTGGTGGTCCGTTTTCCTGGCATTAAACGTCTGTAACTCGAATATTTCAATCATAAAACGTTCGAATCGGCTTTATTCGAAAACGTATTCTGTCATCTGTAGCACGTACCTCTAAAACTATGTCACGTTTTCATACATTATTTTAAGGTAGGTACCGAGATAGAAAAAAGTAGGTCACCTTCCTCTTTTAAAGATCGTTTTAAGGCGATGTTGGGCGAATTTCAGAATTCGACAATGAAACTCGCGAAAAAATTTTTACTGAATTTTAAGGTGAGTTTTTTTTCGATTAACTGTAATCTTGGATCAAATAATTCAATTACTACTAGTTAGTTCTGATTACACAATTTGTAGAGCGCAGTGTAAAAAGGCCCTTAGGGTCCGTATATAATTGGTTACACTGGTATAGTAACGAGCGAAAAAGAACTCAAGATTCTTTGGAAATCCCGGGATTTTCTCACGAATATAAATCGATAGACAGTGAGCGATATATAGGGCTTCTTTATATCACGGAGAATTGGGTGGACGATAAATAAATTGTACGTCGACAGAGTGTTGAAGATAAAAGCTAGTTTAAAAGGTAATAAATATACTCGTAGTTCGAACAAACTGTGGCGTTTTAGGAAATTATGATTCACCAACCGCCTGTCCTCGCTTCGCTGTGGTTTATTTCTGTAGCACTTGTACATAAACCAGAATTTATAATACGTAAAAAACTTCCGTGAAACATAATCTAACTGACGGTGAAAACCGCATCAAAATCCGTTGAGTGGTTTAGGAGGAGTAAGCGGATATACAGACAAACAGACAGACGATTAAAGTGACTTTGTTTTCTACTATGTGAAGAAGATAGTCACCCCATACTACAAATGGAAAATGAATGCATTATAGTTTTATTGGCTTCACGATACAACGGCTTAACACCTTGAAATTTGATGCAAGGATAGTTTTTATCCTAGAATATTGCGTGGATGAAATCGCAAGCAAAACCAATTAGAAAATAAGGTCCTTTCTCGAACGCCGATGCAAATGGCGTTGCAATCGGTGCCGACGATGCAGCTAAACAAAATAGAGAACTCACCGAGGTTATTGGATAGCTAGAAATGAGATTCAAGAGAAAATTCCGTGATAACACTATGCGTCGTATTCTGCAAATGTAAATGACTACTGAAATCGAAGAATGCGTCTAGAAACTAGAATATCGAGTGTTTGCGAATGTCCGCTCCATATATTTGCTGTCTTAGGATTTATCGGATAGGTATTATTAGTACGTCAATTAGCGTGTGACTACATTAAAACGGTCACTTTATCTCTAATTTAGCGCAGTATTTATTATTTCTTCGAGTTCTGAATCAATACCTCGTTCAATTTGCCTTTATTACCATGTTCTTTTCAAGTATATTGCAGTTCTCATTAACTATACAGTCACGGCGGTCGTATCGTTAGCAGTATAATGATAACGATATGGTTTCAGACAAATTGAAATGGACCCCGAGTACAATAGGTGAATTGCATAATTTTTCATTTGCCACTATGAGAGGAATGGACAGACGACGAATTTCAAATATATTGTAATGGAGACAACGCTAACTATATTCCAATTCTCGATAGTTAGCAATAAAACCATGCGGTTAGTTTTTTTGCGCAAAGTTTTGTTTAATTGAGTTCTTGTAAATCCCTAACGCTTAGCACAGTGCCGTTAGATCGAAACGAAATTGAACCGATACCGGAACAGCTCTCATATAGACAAAGTTCAATTTTGATTACAATATCTGTGCTCGATCCGCTTCCGTTTCAATTTCGAAGCAGTGTGCTACCGGTGGAGGTAGTCGTACCGTACCGAAAATACTGCCGCAATAAACTGGGTTTCATAGAACTGATATCCGCGGTCAAAAGTATAGCATAAAACGAGCAATAGAAGACTAACATCGATTGAAACGGTGTGGACGGAAAGGCAGCCATTTGTGAATAGTATAAATGATAAAGTAACCTAGCTGTAGCCAAAAAACAACTCGCCAGAACACTCCCCATGATAAATGCGGTAAAATATGCAAAGAGACGTAACGTTTCTCTGCAGTGCCAGTGAGCATACCTGTACCCATTCGTGAATGGCGTACTGCAAATACCGACTGAGGGACAATAAATTTCCAAGTTAATTAGCACTTCGGAGCGTACTAAGTTCAGAGCACAAATTAAGTTCGGCAATTGCTCGCACAGTCGATTTTATTTAGCGGTATAGGGGCGACATTCATTTTATTATTTCATTAAAAAAAATCGTTGAACCTTCGAAACTCGATATCTAAAACGATAATGTTTGATTAAATAGTTGTCTACTTTTAATTAAATGATGTGGCAATAAAATAACGGCCATTATTTAAATTTGACGCTGCGCACGTCACGTTCTTTGCGCGGAAGCACATAGATCCATTACTTTTGGTTTTTGTGTGGCGGTTGCAGCATATATTATGTGGCTTCTTAAGTTGCTTTTCCACCGGCGAGGCGAGAAGAGGATTGAGTTATAGAGTGAATTGAAATTTATATTGGAAAATTTCAATTCTCCTGTGAAATTGGTTGGGCGAGACGAGAATTGTGTCGTTGTTATGCCTACGCTGTCTGTCCGTCCTAAATAACTTTAAGGAACTGTATCTTTTGAACCGTAATAGATAGAGGGTGGATTGTTTCACAATTCCTGTTTTTAGGGCGGATTTATTAACCAATAAAGAAAATCAAATAGTAAAGGGGGACCCAGATTTATTTTGGTTGTATCTTAAAAATGCCAAAACATAACTAGAACTAAATGGAAAAACAATAAAAAAGGTGAGTTGGGCTTGCGCTGATTCGATTCCAAGTCGAATTCAAATCGGAATTTAATAATACATACGGAGCGGCGGTACGGAACCCTCGGTGCAAGAGTCCAAATCGCAATTCACCGGTTTTTATTCATTTCTATTGATATGTATCGTGAGCTCGCTGTGGCTCGCTCAGTAAATTTTTGGTGGAAACGGTCCGACCAGGTTTAATTTTTTGTCTCATTTTGGGTCACCGCGGCGCTGGAAAAGCACGTTTGCCTATTGACTTTGATTGCATGTTGCGTCTTCAGAACACCTCGGTCTAAGTCGGTATGTCTAAAAATAAAATTCAAAATTTTGGCTATAGAATTATTATTCATCGCCATAAAGTAAAAAAATATATAAAACATCTGCCCATTCTAGGGATAGGCACCAAACCTAATTGCTTTTGACACGTTATCGCATTACTGTCAAGTTAATAAGAGCTATCGTAACTTAACAATCGAGAGCTATCATAATATTAACGATAACATGTCAAAAGTAATTAAGTATTACCGAGCAGAATAGAACCCTGCACGGTTAACGCTAATAGATTTCTCGCCTGTCGTTCTTTTATTCGTGGAAGACCTAGTGGACCCTTATTTTACATTGTCTTTACCTCTATTGTTGTAGTATTGATAAAGTAAAGTTATGTATGATAGCTGAATTAAATTGATAAAGGCGGCTGGTTTATAAACAATACGATTTTAATAGGGGCATAAATCAAAGTAGCATGTCTCTGGAATCCAATCCTTGAGTCACTTGAGATAAAAACTTATTCGATATTTTAACATATATTAAAATAAAATGAATAATAGGGGGTAGTCTCAAACACGCTAGGCTTGAACTATGGTTACTAGACAACGATGAATATGCTTATATAGAGAAATACACATATACTCAAATAATAAATAGAAAAGAGGAATACATATTTACTTAAATTATTAATTAATTAATATGAGGGGACGATCTCACACCAATTGACCTAGTCCTAAAGTAAACTATTTATAAGCTTGTACTATGGGTACCAGAAAACGATATATACTTATTATGTATAGAGAAAAAAATCCAAGACTCAGGAACAGGATATTCTCGCTCATCTTACAAATATTTGCCCATATCGGTTATCGAACACGGGACCACTAGCTTCGTTAACAAGGTCCTACCAACAGGGCTAAACACATCGTTTCTTACATAATAATATCTTCCATATAACTTAATCTTGAGATGCACGACTCGCGACAAAAAGATTACGAGTAAGGTTGTTCTAGCCCCCAGGGAGCACTTGGCACGACAAGTATAAACAATTTTGCGAACGCAGCAGTAAATACACGGATCCATACAGTGCAAAATTGGCACTCATTCGTACTTCAGGAACCGAATGTCAGAGTATTTTCCAATCACATTTCCCGATACCAGAGTGTAGCTACTTGTGTAAAATGAAATGAATTAAATTTAAATTCATTCAAGCATATTTTGCTACTGGCGTACTTTAAACCGCTAAAATTAATATCGTTAACGGTATCAGAATACCACCTATAGCGTAACCGAAGCGCGAAAACAATTCTATAATGTGATAAGCGTTGCCATGGTAATAGCAGTTCCATAATAATAATTATAACATTTTTATTACCATGTTTACGGTTATTCCGGATATCCGTCTTAGCACTCTAGGCGTCTAGTAAACACTTTACACAAAGTATACAAGAAGTAAGAAGTAAGTTTCATTATGTACAGTAAGCTGCAGAGAAAAGTGACCCCCCTTGCATACAAGTTTCCTAGCAAAGGTGGTTACGTTTCTCTGCAGCTGACTGTACCAGTTACATAAATAATTATTCTAATTCAAAAAAAAATTGAAGGAAAAATAAACATAAAACTAACGGACATAGGTATACATTCAAGCAAAAAAACATTGGGTGAGTTAATTTGCGGCGTTAAAAAGGTTGCATGCATTTCAGCATGTACTGCATTGGATCACTGCGCTGGTTTTAAGTTGCAAACTTTTAGTATAGTTAAATTGAAATTTCCGTATCATGCTTGCCTTTATCGCGGTGGATACAGCATCTGTCACTTGCAGTAACGTCCCAGAAAGTGACATAATAGATGTTTTTTTCATGTTTATCCACATCCATAAACACAGCAATAATAGGCCCGCAAGTTTTAAGGTATGCTTGGTAATATAATTGTGTGACCAATGGTGGGCCCGTTGTTTGATCAATTGAAACCACAAATCGTGTGTCAAACTGTGCATTCGATTTTTGAATTTTAACCTTAGTTCAGTTAACTACTCGTATAAAGCATGATTCAACTCTTGTCACTCTATAAATTGACGTTTACTTAATACGTGTACACCAATCAACAATAGTTAATTTATGCATTATGAGGACTTTTCACTCTTCTCGAACTCTCAAGGGTTAGCTGGAAGAGATCCCTTAAAGGGATAAGTTCGCCTTTGTACATTATTTTTATAGTACAATAAAGTGTTTACATACATACATACAAAAAAAAACGACGCTATTACATACAGGCAGAAGAGCGTCTCAGATATATTTGAGCGTAATGTTGGGAAATTATATTTTTGCTGGAGACTGTTCGATTATCAAGTTCGCCAGAATAGAGGAAAAAAGGTAAATCTTCTTGTAGTCATGAGTCCATTTTAGTTGTGTCATCGTGAACGAATCTGTTAGCCTAAAATCTAGGAAACATTTAGCTTTAAGGGTGAAACTACCTTACCTTTTTCCGTCGAATGGTCGTATGGCACGGCATGCAATTACCTCACCTACCTTTGTCTAAAAAGTGGTTTAATGATAAGTCGGTAGGTATAGAGTTAGTAGTTTTACCATAGTTTTCACTTCACAGTTTCTCACGTAACTGTAAAAAACTTTCATTAGTTCATCCTATTTATTTTTACAAGGAGTCGGTATAGAAAATCGAAATTACAATATTCAAAAACTCACACGTGCTGTCGAGTTTTTAAACCATAATTATATTTGGCCTTGACATCGTTTGCAAGTTAGCAACAGTTAAATAATGAATGAGAATAAGTTCCGATCTTGTCAGAACCGGTTTGTTGCCATATCCGTGTCCAATTAAACGTAAATCAACTGCAGAAACAGTGGTGTTATTATTTTCTGTAGCTAATGCTTGCTCGATCGAGCGAACTTGGATTCGACATTTTTTTCATGACAGTAAGAAGGCAACGAACACAAGTTCTGTAAGCCACTGCCAGTATACCGGCAGAGAACCAGTGCAATAAATCTCTGACACTGTATTTTACTGAGCCAGTGTCCGTTTCACTGTCGCGAGAACACCATTACGTGCTATTCCTTTCGCCTTCATTGTTTTCTTTCATGATTTGTATATCGGTGTGTCTTATGGTTCTTCTTATAAATCTTCTTCTGTTTCCTGTAAAAAATTAAACCACTTGATAATGACCGTGAATCATTAAGTATTTTACAGACTTTAACTTGACCGCATCTACTGACCTGGTTTGCATGTGGCTATAGGAACGTATCGCCGCGCGATCCTAGTGGGTTAAATAGGCTGGTTCGATCGAACTTGTTTGCTCCGAACGAGAATAACCAATTCCAACCGACTCGATTGTGTAACGAAGGTTCACGCGCGGGTTCAGATTGTTTAGTGAGCGGTGACCTTTATAATGTCGAGCGGTCACGATATGTAGACTAGAGTGCATAGTCGACACAGTTTCCGAGTACAGTTAGTAGCAAAATACTATCCAACATGGGCTCAAAAGTATTTGTTATTTTATGACAAGTAAAAGGCACACGAACACTCAGGCCACCTGAGGATAAGTGGGACCTGAGACCCATAAACATATTAATTCTCAAGTCTACAATCTCCAGACTGCAATCTTACAAGTTTGGGGATTTTTTTCTTTATATTAGTCCTCTGATTTGCGATCTTAGGATGCTGGTCTTAAGTTCACCGATCCCACTTACTACCAGGTGGCCTGTGTGCTCGTCCGCCATTTCCATGTAAAAAATCAAGTCAATGAAGTTGTAAAATAAAACCTTGTATACCTACCATAACATAATATAGTGAACAACTTTTTAACCTCAAAATGTGCCTTTTTTGGGTAAAAACCACTCTTTTTATCGTAAATAAAGTAAACTGAGTAAACATTTTGGACATCACTTGGCGAATGAATTGTCTGTGATTGCTTTACCTTTTTTGGCGAAAACAGCTATTGACTATAGCTGTTTTCGCCAAAAAAGGTTCATTTTAAGGTTAGAAAGTTGTTTACAAGTAAGAATGAACACAGTTTATAGGTACATATGTAGGTACATATACATGTAAAGCATTTTTTTATTATGATATCGAGTACTTAACTCGATCATTGGGTAAGTACCTCTTAAAAAAACATTAAATAGTTATTATTTTTTAGATTGACATTACCTTACAACACGCAACGTAAAGTTAGTACACGTAAAGTTTTATTAAAGCTTTATGATTAAGGTTTGATTCGACCAAACTGGAATAAGGTCTTATACCTAGATTAAACGCCGAATTTTTGAAGACTAACCTCGGAATAAGTTAACTTATTTAGTTTGGTCAAATCCGCCCTAAAAGATTACGTGTGATTCGTAGAGAGCGCGATCGGCTAAATTCCCAGAAATAAAGCGAACTCGATCAAAGTAAATAATTTTATCATTGTTCGAGAAGAGAGATGGGAAATTAATTACGCAAATTCATAATTCAATTGACTATTAACAGCTTCACGAGAGAATGCGATAATTTAATTAATTTCTGCAATAAAAATCCCGTTATTTTAACGCTACAATGGCTGGACAGATTTAAATGGGAATTGAGGAAACTTTACACCCTGAGTTAACACACAGACTACTTTGCATTTCGAATTTTTTTAAAGTCCCCGTGGGAATACCGATAAACGTAATCCCCTACAACATAAGTTGGCGGAATAATTAGTTTTTAATAAATTTAAATGATTTACGTCATAATGCTAACTACGCTATACCTTTGTCATAAAAAGGGTTGATATTTTTTTGTACTTACTTTTTATTCTGTCCTGTAAGCCAGGAGACAACAGTCACCGAGTTTCATAGAAAAAAAAATGGAATATAAAATTGTTATTATACAAGATCGTAGCAAGTGCAAAGAAGTGGTCTCTGCCTACCCCTCTGGGAAACAAATGTGATTTAATGTATGTATGTATGTTATTATACTGCTAGCACACTAGAAAACCCGTAATATAATTTGTTTGTAAGTGCTATTAAAACTGATTTTTAGTGGACTTAAATCCTTTGAAATCATATAGTTTTATAGAGTTACCCAAGCAAGAGACTTTACGTCACCATGGCAACGAGATACAGCAAAAATTTGACTGACCCAAAAATAAACGAGCCTTACATTTCCTTACGTCATCATTTTATTTTAGGAGACAATAATTGTGTGATCTAATGCATATCGAAATAACGAGAATGAAAGTGTATGCTATTAAACTGATTAATGACCTCATATTTCACGAAAGAGAATGTTAGTCGTATAATAACACGATACGTTAATAAAATGAAACCATGTTTGCAGGGAGATAACACTCAGAGTTGCATAAGGTTACATTAACGATCTGTAGGTGTAGGTACCTACGTACACCGATATTTGGGCGTCAATGTACGTAACTTTTGAGTTATAAGGATTACTGCCCAATACTTACATTCGCAGTCATTTATTACTTTAAATAGGTTACGCACATTATACTGACACTATTGTTAAGTTAATATGTATATTAAACGCGTCCAGAAATTTCCAGATGCTTTGGGCAGTTAGAAGTTGTATCTCTTATGGGTCCTAATAATAAAAATAACTTTTAATACAGCAAAATAAGGAAAACTGAAAACTTCTATTAATGCCAAACAGAAAAAGACAGCTTAAGTGCCTAGAAATATTTGAATGAAAAACGTTTATATTATCACTATTTACAATTTAAACTGTATCTACTCGTATAATATCGTCTTTTTTACCGTCTCATTTGAGTAAGTCATTGTTTTTTTCTCTTTAAATGTAAGTAAATCAGTGAATCAGTATTCACTGTAATGGTAGACAGTTCCATTTGGCTTTTAGTCCGCCATTTGTGCTTTACTGTGTTTAGTTCAAATAATTAAAAATAAATGAATAAAAAATATACTCATCAGACTCGTTTTTGTTGGTAGAAAAAATATTAAAGCATTACTAACTAGTAAATTTAATCTGACCTGATATTTGACTATGCCATCGGTATCTAACTAAATCGCTAAGTTAATTTTTATCCCCCTTCCAACGGAAACGGGAGTTATGGGGCACAACATCCCCTAAACCCCACGAACCAAATAAAATACCTTTAAATCAGCACCCAAAACCCCGCCGTACGTGCATGAACAGATTGATGAATGTAGAGGAAGCGAAAATTGTGTGTTTAGATCGGTGCACCTGGCGTTCCATAATCTCTGCCTACCCCATTGGGAGAGGCGTGAAGGTATGTATGTATGTATGTATGTAAATTAGCAAATGATATTTTTTTTGTTGTTTACATAAATTGTTAAACCGGAACGGAGAAGCAATTAAGGCTTTCCGGATTCGTTTTTGTAGATCAAACGGAATCTCGCGGCCACTTTTGCCTCTGGAGACGCATCGCCTTTTCCTCCTTCCGCAGTTATGAAGGATCGGGTTTACATTACTGAAGATCGGTACATTTCTTATGTAATCGGAACAGGAATATTCAACTTTTCCTTATTTTACAGTTGACGACGGAAAACGTAAATATTTTCAAGTTGGATTGGAAATTAATTTTCATTTTGGGTGGGCAAACAAAAAATTTCGCTCTCAGTCACGTTCTAAGAGTATGCCATGTCTATCAGAAATGGAACGAGCAATCGGTTTTTTTGTCATTGCTTCAGGATAATTAATTCAGATGCATTAGTTAACACATGTAATATTTATTTTAAGTATATCCGTTTCTTGTTGAATGTGGTGTTCAATGAAGTGTTTTGTTTTGTATTGTACAACTACACTCGGGTAATATGTCAAGTCTGCTGTCAACCCAAAATGCATTACACAGTTAAATTAAGAAGAGTGGCAAGTGGCGTAACATTCGCGGGTTGTGACTGTACAACATAATATACTTCGGAGGAAAAAATAATGCATTTAATGCAAAGTTCTTGTTTTGTTTCATCATTTAAGTCGGAGTAATAAAATTATGATCAACTTTCATTAAATCAACTTAAAGAGCAAGGTTTTATCTTTCTGAAATATAATAATACCCAAGTTGGAAGTGAGAACCTTACATGATCAAAAAAGATCCCATTTCACAAATAATTGGTGAATCAAAATGAAATTCGATCGCAATGCATCTATTAATTTCGTATTTAATAACGGTCATTTTTAACGAACGCAGTCGAAATGGCGTTTTTGTGGTAATTAATCAGAACAATGCGTCGACGGTCGACGCCTTCATTAGACAACGCAATGACGGACCTTGATCCCGATACCGCAGATCTATATTCGAACCAAATTACGCACCGATCACGAACAAAGCTTATAAAATTAATGGTCCGAACGCAACGTAAATATTAATTACTGCCATTTATGCGCCGGCTTTTGTTTCTTAAACGAACTTTACGACTTATGTGATCTTGGTCCGTAATTAACGAAAAAGTTTCAGTGAGTCACAATGTTTGTGTTCGCTAACGCTGTTATTTGATTTGATTGCTGGAGCGGTAAAGATACAAATAACATTAAAAATCGATGTCAATGGTGTTGACAATATCAACGGCAGAGAATGGCGAGGTAAATTTTGTGATCATGGTTTACCAGGGTCGGAGAAGACGAGCGGTAATTGGTAAAGTTGAATCATTGCACAAAATTGGGTTACTTTATGGTGGCCGATTTAGACTTAGATTAACTTTTCTTTTTTTTTCATTACCTTTATTCAAATAAGGGTTCCTTAAGAACCTTACTTAATAATGATTATCGTTATGAAGGTTTATTTGCAACAATGCGCGTACAGTTATAAAATGTAGGTAGTTGAAGTGTATGATGACCATATTCAATTTTGGGTGAGGACCAAAAAGTTGTCCACGCTAACTCAATCAATAAATTTTTCTATAAAACTTTTCCGTTGTGACACGAAAATTAGCCATACAATTGTAGGATTACTTTTCGTCACACATCGGAACATTTTCGTCTTCGTCGTTTGTATGGTTAACTGCGCTTAACTGTGGTCCAAATTTTTTGTCCTCACCCTTTTATAAGTTTTTGGCTGCGGTCTCAATTTATGAGTGAAAATTACAAAATGTGTCTGAATGTAAGTAGTTACTTATTATTGATTGGAATTATCACAATATCAATTATCGTAAGGTCATATAGCACAGCTGCGGTGAAGGCTCCCGTAATCGTTTGTTAAGCTCAGAAACAATAGTCGTATATCACAACAACTTTCCGCTTTGTTCTTGTTCCAATAAAATACCTAATAAATCCGTTTACTTACGAATCTGATGTCTACACGCGATAAGAAATACCGTTTGTGAGAAAAAAAACTGTAAAAAATATTCTTCTCGAGTTTTATTAATAAGTACCTACCTATATGCTCGCTCCCTCAACAAAACTGGTATTATTTCGTCACATTTGAATTAGAGTCTATTTAAATTGAAGTAGAACATTTGATTTCTATTGAATTTTAATTTTTAAACCTAAAACCTCTAAGCCTCTCTTATCATCATCTTTCATTATTTCATAAATTGGTCATGAGTCGTTGTAGCCGGAGAAAGCGGTCAGCATTATTACCAGCGTTGCAATCCTTTGAAGTACTTTCGAGAACTCGCTGGGGAACTTGAGTGCTCAAGTTGTAGTCAGGTTGTCTATTAAACAGGCGTACCTGAACCTTGAAGACGCGTTCTCGGAAACGTGCTTTATTTGATATTTTATCCAATATATAACAATCATATACATTCCTGAGGATCTAATATGGCTGCGGTTATGTATGTATGTATGTATGTAAACAGTTTACTGTACAAAAGAAAAACCATAACAATACAATTAATATAAAAATATGTACAAAGGCGAACTTATCCCTGTAAGGGATCTCTTACAGCTATCCCTTGAGAGATTGAGATGAGTGAACGGTTGTGCAACGAGTAAACAAGTGTACAAGAAGAAGACCAATAAAACTTATATAATTAAATTAAAAATAAAACTACATTCAAATACCTTATGTAGGTAGATATAGATATAGAAATATACATATTAATAGTTAAATATACATACATAAACTACATTTTACGTATCTAGAGGATAATTGATATTTAGGAGATAGAGACAAGTTTGGATAAGGCATCTGTCACCTTTTGACACGTAAATAGATACGAGAGTGACGGATGCTTTATCCACATTTGACACGCGATATAGACGCAGCCATACTAGGCCTAGGCCGTTTATCGTCAATCCTAGATATAATTATGGAGTATGAATATGAAGCATTGTTTATTTAAGAAAGGGAAAAACCTTGAGCTGTTTATTAAATGATTAAGATTTTCTTACAAAATTAAAACAAGGTTGAGGAAAAATAAGACGGCATAGCGTTATATTAATGAAGTGGCGCATTCATAACTTCCTTAAACCGGTCGTTTTTTAGCTTGCATTTTGTTTTCTTTAAAGTT